>JAJJID010000040.1:0-163196 GCA_022204955.1 Macrophomina pseudophaseolina | reverse complement strand
TTAGCTCTTTCGAAATAGGTTTAGCGTATAAATCTATTACTCGCCGTTTCTTCTACTCTACTCGCTCCTCTACTCTTTATCCTCCTTATCCGCCTCTACTACCTTAATCGCTGCTTTTCTAAAGTGCGCATGCGCTAAATCCACCCTCTCACCGGTCTTATCCACTGCCCAGCGCAGAAAACTCTTAAAAGCAGCGTCCTTAAGTACCGCGCGCTCCTTTACATTTATATCTGCGTATTGCGCGTCAATCGACTGCAACCGCTATACAAACGACTCCTAATGCATACGGATAAATGCCTTTAATTGCGAGAAGTACTCCTCAATGGGGTTTAGGTCCGGTAAGTACGTAGGCAAGTACATTAGCTTTACTCCAGCCCGCTCGAATATAGCCTCTATCCTCTCCGAATGGTGGAAGCTAGCGTTATCCATAATTACTACTAAATAGCGTCCAGGGTATCGATTGCAACGAGGAAGTAGCGAATACTCTAGCCAATACTCGTACCTTATATTGTCGGTCGCTCCTTTATATACTGCTACAGCAATTACGCCATCCTACGTGTACGCAGGCAGTATCTAAAAACGTTCAGAGCGTCCAAGACGATTATACGCATGAGGTGCGACTCCAATTGGTAACTAGCCGTATTTTCGGCGTCCGTTTCTCGTATCAACGCCGCTCTCATCGACAAAGACGAGCTGCCACGAGGCGAACGCTAATATCTGTTCCAAGTACTAATTGCGGGCATCGTAGTTTCGCGAGTTCGAGACAAAGCGAGCCGTCTTATACGACCAACCCTGACGTGTGAGGGCCCGGCTGATGGTTGGCTTAGACACCAGGACGTCGAATTTATCGAGGATAAACCAGGCAAGCTCCTCCAAGTACGTCCAGGGTTTCGCATTCAATAACGCAAGCAGGGCTTCCATGATCACCGCTATAATCACGGCTAACGGTCCAGGCGGCCCAGCACGAGGGCAGAAAGGTAAACCAAACATCCGGAGGTTCCTCTTGATATTAGTGACGGTTTACAGGCTACAATGAGCCGTGTTGGCGATGTTCTTGCGGCTAAGGCCGGCCTCTAGGCCTGCAACGACCGTCTCGCGTTGTACGGCTGTCAGATGGGGCGGCATGATGATGATAAGAGGTGCAACACCAAGGCCAGTGAGTATAACACTTGCTTGATAGTAGAAGACGGGGTTGTAGTGTTCCCTATCGCTTCATATCCATTTTGTATAAGGTTCGCTTACAGTGATGTTCCTTGCAGATAACTTAGCGCCGCGCTCGGTCCCGCATAAACTGAACTTGAAACGCACTGTAAGCCGCAACACCTGGTAGTTGAATAAACTTTATCGTTGAGTGGACGAATTTCCAGAAAAAGTGAGTTTGAATTCCGCCACTTAAGCCGCCCTGTTCTACCCCAACAACACATACCGGTCGCATGCGGTGCACCGGAGGAGGGTCGCAGGTGCACCGCATGTGACCGGTGGGTGTTGAGGGGGAACAGCCTTGTATCGGGGCTCGGAAATACGGACGAGCGACGTAGCGAGCCGATATGGGTCAGTATTGGGAGATGCCGTGCTCCTGCTGCCTGACACTTTTCAGCCTATTGCTACCCTGCTCAGGCATGGTGTAGTATCTTGAACGGGTACAACATGGCAAGATGGGCTTATCGAGTTGCATCATATGCTTGAGACTGGATATGCTTATGAAGTGTCTTGGCTGAATCGACACATACGATATTCCATCGACTGCCCTAAAACTAACGAGGGCGCTCTGCCCCCTCTGTCACCGGGTCTGCGATTTCCTTCTCTGGCCTTCATCATTCGGAACGTTCGGGCTGAACCACCCGGGCAAGAACGGGCCAGGCGATGCCCGGGAAACGGCAGCACATCCTGCCGGACATGGCAGCTTGCACAGCGATTTCTCGACTTGTGTAAAGTATGCAATGCTGTATCCTCTTCTCCTGGAATAAACCATGTGACGAGCCAAAACACTTGTGAATCAAATGTTTTAACAGAAGTACACCTCGGATCCGCGATGAATGATGTACTTAGGCGCAATATAAGTACTACGAATATTATATACTGTAAAAGCATTATCGGTTACGCCGTCTAGGTTAATATTTTCTATACGCTTTCCGGCTGTCTATAGATTTACTTGGGCTAACCCGACTATAGATATCTTTATCCCGATTACTATCTAGATATAGGCCGAAATATACTTAGCTTTAGCTACGGCCTCTATCGTAATATCCCGGCTTCTAATCCGCCTTCTGCCCTAGGCGCAATCACGTAACGGATGTAGTGGATATGCCGCGGACAACTCTCCCTTTATCATGTAGAAAACGTGGCGAAGGCCGAAACGGCGGAGAGATCCTATAGAACTATTGGATATAGGAATCACGAATGTGACTATATAGGGAGGGACGATATATGCTAGCGACGAGAGCATTACGCAAGCACGGAGTAACGATGGATCGCATTTCTAAGGGGACGCGGAGAGCCAGAAGTACATCTTGAAGGAGAAGGGGGTGGACTTTAGAAGCGAGAGATCGAAGCAGAGAGTGAGAAAATTCTGACCCGGCGGAGCTCATGCCGCACCGCGGAAAGAAAAGGGCATGAATAGGTGAAGCTGATGAAGCGAGCTGATGAAGCATTGCAGCTGACAAATCCATGTCACGCTTGCTGTGCTCTCCCACCGGCAACGCCAAGATCTGAGCGGTGCGTGGTACATAAGCTCCGGCTTTCATGCCGAAGTTGACCGCAACACCACCACGCTTCACAAGCCACCGCACCGCATCAGAAACATGGAGAATTTCGCGAAGAAGACGTTCACGACCTCCCGGTCCCTGACCTACACCTACTACGACTCGGGCAAGCCAGCCGACGACTCCAAACCCACCTTCTTCTTGCTCCACGGCTTCCCGGACAACGCGCACCTCTGGAAGAAGGTTGTCCCGCACCTCCGCTCCCTCCCGAACCGCATCATCATCCCGGACCAACTCGGCTCTGGCGAGACGTCCAGGCCCACCGACCCATCGCTGCTCAACTCCAAGGCCCTAGCCGCCGACTACGTCGAACTGCTGCGCGCGGAAGCCGTCCGCAAAATCGTCGTCGTCGGGCACGACTGGGGCTCCTTCACGGCGCAGCGCATCTGGCTGTGGGCCGGCCCCGAGCTGGTCGCAGGCGTCGCCCTGCTCAACGTCGCCTACACGGCGCCGCTGCCGCAGCCCTTCGACCTCGACGCTGCCAACGCCGCCTTCGAGCAGGCCACCGGCTTCCCGCTCTTCGCCTACTGGGAGCTGTTCACGGCGCCCGACGGCGCCGCCATCGTCGACGCGCACCTCGAGAGCCTCTGGGTCGCGCTGCACGGCAACCGCGAGCACTGGATGCGCGAGCTGTTCTGCGTGCGCGGCGCGTTCCGCGAGTTCCTGCTGGCGGACCGCACGGACGTTGAGCTGCATGAGTACGCGAAGCCCGGAAAGGGATGGAAGGAGGAGTGGTTCCAGAGCGTGAGGAGCGGTGGCGGGGTCGAGGGCATGCTGTGCTGGTACAAGGCCTGGGCGCACAACCACCATTATGAGGTTGAGAAGGAGATCCCCAAGGAGCGCCACCCCATCACCGTGCCGACCTTCTTTTTGGGGTGCGAGCGGGACGACGTCTGCCTGCCGTCTCTGATTGAGCAGAACAGGGCGGATGGCTTGGTCGGGCCGGATTTGACCGTCAGGATTATCGATTCGGCGCATTGGTGCCAGATGGAGAAGCCGGATGAGGTGGGCGAGGCCTTGCATGCCTGGCTGTCCTCGAAGTTCTGAGGAATGAGCGAATCACGGTGGGGCATTTCGAAGCATATCCGCTGTACCAAAAGCGTTACGGTGATTCCAGTTAATTGAGTGTAAGAGTGGTGATATCTCTCCATGTATGGATCTGTGACATGCTGAAATCCCGAAAACAAATTTCTGCGTAATCATCCTCGGTCAAACGCTGACCCCAGGGAAGAGGACCGCGAACTTCTCACGTCGTTTTTAGACGCTGATCAGGCAATACGTGTTCTTTGGATCTGTTGGCCAATCAGAATCTCCGCACGCCGCACCTACCCGGTGGCAGATCAAGAGACGGCTCTCTTTTTCTATAAAAGGCATCTCGACAAAGATTGTCGTACTATTTCAACACACTAAGAAAGCTACCTTTTTCTTTTTTTTTTCTTTTTTTTTTGGCTGACGTACGGCATGCATGAGTCGCTCTTCCCTTCGCACCACCACATACTCGGCACATTCTTTTGCACATTGGGGCCGGTCAAAAAGTGAAAGAAAAACTTTGCCTCAACGCTTGCCAGGCTTTCTTATTACTATGGATTGTCGAGCATTACATGACCTTGGGGAGATGAGTCCACTACACTCGATAGACTGCGTGTCCGATATGTATTTCCGGCGGAACGTAAGCATGCGGAGCCCTCGTGCTTTGAAGCGGTCCAACATTTGCGCGAATTTCCACGGTGGCCTGAGAGCCCCAGTGTATTCTCAACTTCTCCAGCGGTTCGGGTGGTGGTATTGCAGACAATCATCATGCAGTACAGCGATGCGGTTCCTGTAGGAGGATCGGCAAGAAGCAATGAGGTAGCTACCCAAACAGAGAAGCGGAGCGGATGTTCTAACCCAAAAAGGGGCATCCAACAGTATCCGCTTCCAAGTTTCGGGCCGGTAAACTTGGGGGCCAAAATCCTACGCACGCTTGTTTGGGGAAGTGAGCTTATGCCCCTTTCCGCATGGTGGATCCGACTGTGTTGTTTTCTTGAATCTCTCCAATAAAAACACCTCGTTTGAAGTGTCCAGCCATGAAACCGCGCGTCACTCAAGAACGAGTGTGCGTCTCTTCCGCACTACAAGAACAACAAGCTCTGCCCCCACGATGAGGCGCATCAGTAGCTCCAACTCTCTGCTTCCTCGCCTCCCCTCCACCAACATGATGGCAAGCGGGCTGCAGTCATGGCTGAGGAGCCTCGCCGTCCTCACGCTGGCCGCAGGCCTCAACGCCACGCCTCTCCACCGCCGCGCCGGTGTCGTGCCTTCGCTCTCCGGTGACGCAGCCATCATGGGCCCGGTAGGCAATAGCACGTACCCCCGCGCCAACTTCCTCTCCGACGGCTCAATCATTGGCGCCTTCACCGCCTTCGACGACGATCCCTCGACCGGCGCGCGCGAATCCATCATCACCCTCGCGCGCTCCACCGACTCAGGCTCCAGCTGGACGACCATCGGCACCGCCGCGCGCGGCCCCACCGCTACCACCGACATCGACAACCCCTACGTCCTGCAGCTGCCCTCCGGCCGCCTGCTCGTGGCCTACCGCAACCACGACCGCGTCTCCGCCGACGCGTGGAGCTACTACCGCCTCACCATCTCGTACTCGGACAACAACGGCGTCGACTGGGAATACCTCAGCACGCCGGCGCAGGACTCGGACGCCGTGACGGGCGACTGGGAGCCCTTCCTGCGCATGGCCGACGACGGCACGACCATGCAGCTGTACTACTCGCGCGAGAACAGCGACGCCGACCAGGACAGTCTGCTGCGGACCTCGTCCGACGGCGGCGTGACGTGGTCCGATGCGGCCACCATCGGCGGCGCGGAGCTGACCAACGCCCGCGACGGCATGCTCGGCGTCGCCAAGACCGCGGCGGGCGACCTCATCGCCGTCTTTGAGACGGAGACGGGCGGCGGCTCGTTCCACGTCGAGGCCCTGACGAGCAAGGACGACGGCGCGACGTGGGGGGATCGCCGGGTCGTGTATCAGCCGGAGGACTCGACGTACGGGGCTGCGGCGCCGCAGGTGGCCAATGTGGGCGGGACGCTGGTCGTGAGCTTCCAGACGAATGAGGATGGAGGGGGGTATGCGGCGAAGCTGGTGACGAGCGGCGACGACGGGCAGACGTGGGATAATAAGATCACGTTCATGCCCGCGCTGGGGCAGTGGGCCGGGCTGCTAGCGCTGGACGACAGCAGCTTCTTGGCTATGGCGGCGAGTGACGGGACGGCCAAGGCGCAGAAAGTCGTGCTGAGTTGAAAGGGGCTCCGTCCAGGGGTGTGGCCCCGTTTAGGGATTGTGCACACTCATACCTGTCCAGGGCTGGCGCTCCTTGTATTCTTTAAGCGGAAGTGTAAGCTCAAGCACAAAAATACGTTCGAGGCTTCATCTCATCGTCAATATTGAAACAAGATTTTAAAATGTGACAGGTCCAGACTGTTTTAAGCGACGAGGCAACCGTCTACATCAATGCGATCCCATTCAGATTCGTATATCTTTAGACCGTGAGTATGAGATGAGTCCGTGTGAGTGGTATGCATGAGCCTGTTGGCGCATCTTTCGTAGTCTTGAGTCAGAAGTAGTCGGCGGTGTTGTAGATGTAAGTTTTCCGCTGCTAGCCAATCACATCCCCCAAATTTTGCCGACGGGCGTGGCCAAAAGCTTAAGCACACCCACCTGATATCACCCTAATGTGGCTCTGGATAACGTAATAGTTCTTTCAGGCGTCGGATGAAGCGCCAGTGGTGGACACCAAAGTCTCCGGATAAAGCTCGAACCCCGCCTTCATACTATGCCTTTTAGCCGACTATTGCGCCTCGACCTTAGCCGCTCAAGAATGTAGGTGATCATGTCCTTAATAGACGGGCCTGAAACATTTCGGAAGGACGGCCCACCGCACGGCAGCCAATGATCGTTGGCCGTATTCCGTATTTTTGTGTTGAAACATGGTCCCACCGCTACGGTATTGGGCTTGGTGCCCGTACTGTCTCCTAGCACTAGCGTTCGTTTCAGTGCCAGCCATGCGGTTCCGACGGGAATAAAGCCATAGTGCCTGTCCGCGGCCGCTGAAGTCGTCAGTATAAATGCTGCTTGACTTGCTCGCATCTAGTTCTCTCAACCATTGGACCTCATCTGTCATTTGAAAAGCCGGCCTTTCGTCCTCTACCAAACCTTCTTCTCTCATTCTTTAAAATGCACGGCTCCACCGCTCTTTCACTTCTCATTGCCTTCCCGGCTGCCTTCGGCGCCGTCCTCCCTCGCCAGGCTGCGGAGAGCATCAACGAAAAGTTCGTTGCAAAGGGCAAGAAATACTTCGGTACTTGCGCCGACCAGGGCACCCTCACCAGCGGATCAAATGCGGCAATCATCAAGGCCGACTTTGGGCAGGTCACGCCTGAGAACAGCATGAAATGGGATGCAGTCGAGCCATCCCAGGGCAACTTTAACTTCGCTGGGGCGGACTACCTGGTTGACTTTGCCACGACCAACAACAAGCTCATCCGCGGACACACTACGGTGTGGCATTCGCAGCTGCCTTCCTGGGTGAGCAGTATCACGGACAAGTCCACCTTGACGAAGGTCATCCAGGACCACGTCTCCACGGAGATCGGAAGATACAAGGGCAAGATCTATGCCTGGGTGCGTCTCAATCTCAAAGGCCTTCCTGGCCAGCTGGTAGGGAACGCCCTTACTGACAAGCCCATCTCAGGACGTGGTGAACGAGATCTTCAACGAAGACGGCACCCTCAGGTCCTCCGTTTTCTACAACGTCCTCGGCGAAGACTTCGTCCGCATCGCCTTCGAAGCCGCCCGCGCCGCCGACCCGAACGCTAAGCTGTACATCAACGACTACAAGTACGTCTCCCGTCTAATCATTCGGACACGTCCGCTGACCCTTCATTTCTCCCAGCCTCGACAGCGCCACGTACGCCAAGACGACCGGCTTGATCAGCAAGGTCAAGCAATGGATCGCCGCCGGCGTTCCCATCGACGGCATCGGCTCGCAGTCGCACCTGTCCGCCGGCGGCGCCTCCGGCACGGGCGCCGCGATGAAGGCGCTGTGCGCGGCGGCCTCCGAGTGCGCCATCACCGAGCTTGACATCGCGGGTGCTGCGGCGAGCGACTACGTGACCGCTACGCAGGCTTGCCTGGATGTCGAGAACTGCGTCGGCATCACGGTCTGGGGCGTCAGCGATGCCAACAGCTGGAGGGCCAGCTCGTCTCCGCTGCTGTTCGATGCGTCGTACCAGCCCAAGGCGGCGTACACGGCTATCATCAATGCTTTGTAGGGAGGATGAGGAGTGTTGAGGGTTTCGGTTCTTGTATGTACAGAAGAGCGATGAGCTGGCAAATAGCTGATCGTTCACCTTTGATCATCGTCCTTATGCGCGTAGTACTATAGAAATAAAAAAAATATATTACGCCCGTATAAAAGCGTGATGGTTTATCGGCCCCTGCCAAGCCTTATTGGAAAATAGATAAAAGCTCTACTTGTGAGTGGAATATCATGCACATAGTAGAGCGGGCTTCAAAATGCACGGAAATGAATAAGACTAATGGATCAGGGAGCCTTATAGAGCACTCCTTCAGCTCTCTGAATTTCGGTCACTGCAGCGAAAAGGCAGGATAATGATGCCATAGACTGTTATCTTATTCGCTCCACAATCAACCCGGCTGTGCAATACTGATTTTGAAGACCTGTAGGGGGATAGTCATGCCACATTTCAGTTTTCCGGCTCTAGAGCACCTTTTCCACTGACTTCAACTCGTGCTGGCTCATGTACCAGACTCTTCCGCTCACCCAGCTGTGAGCTTTCAACCCAATTACCATGAACCTGACCCATCATACGGAATGGCATACGAATAACTGCAATCGGCCGCTCAAAGTCCACTGTATCCAGCAGCACTAGCTCATTGACCTTTTCTTTCTTTCTTTCCACCATCGCCATGACCCATCCATCTCCCTGCGGCGCAACCTCCGACCGAGGAATAAACACTGGCTCCTGCACGTGACAGCCCTCCCCAGGATCAAAGTACCTCGTCTCGCCGCTCTTTGTGTTCACCATGGCCAAGCCATTCAAATGCATTGGGACCACGAACCCCTTGGTGTGCGGCAAAATGGCATCCAGCACCACCCAGTCATAATCCTTCGTCATGAACCTCTCATCAATACGCGGAAACTCCGATGGCCTGTCAAGCACCACCAGTGGATCCGAAATCTTCGACCCGCTCGGCGCAGACAGATCAATCTCCCAGCGCACATAGTCTGCCCTGAACTCGCTCGGCGGCGGCGGCGGCAATCCGGCAGTCTCCTCCGGCTCAAAGCACGGCAGGATATTGTACATGACGCGCGACGACTCGAGGTACAGCTTCCCGCCCGCGCCCTCCTCCCACGCGCCCGCCGTGTGCATTGCGACTGCGTTCTCCCACTCGTACACGCGGTACTCGCCGGGTTGCCAGCCGGCGACGGCTGTGGACGGGCGCCGCGGCGCGACGACGAAAGTGGCAGGGCGGTGGCGCGCGTACGTCCAGTGGTGCTTCCCCTGCTTCATGCGCTCGACGTCGCCCTCGAAAGGCCACAGCACCAGTACGATGAAGTTCGCGGTGATGGCGCAGTCGTGGATGAAGGCCAGCCAGGGTGACTTGATCCACGACACGTCGGTGCGCGCGCCGTGCGTGTCGAGCGTGTAGATGACGATGTCGAGCGAGCCGAGGCCGGTGGCTTCGTAGCCGAACGTGACGAGCTCGTTGGTGAAGGGGTCGACCTTGGGGTGCGCGCTGAAGGTTTTGGCGTTGTTGGGCGAGCCGAAGGGGTTGTAGCCCAGCGTGGCGAGGTTATTGGGGTCGATGTGGTAGGGGAGGCCGGATTCCTTGAGCGCGAGCAGTTTGCCAGCCCAGTGGACGAGATTGGTGTTGGCGGTTGCGTCGACAGCGGCGCGCACGCACGGGTGATGCGTGAAGGGGTTGCGGTACAAACCGAAGAGGCGCTGCTTCGCCTGCCGCTCGAGCAGCAGTCTCTCCGTCTCGACATACTTGACTTTCATGTCAACGCGTCCGTCGTAGATGCGGAAGGCCGACACGTTGCCGTCGCCCTCGATCGGGACGTCCTGATCCATTGGGTAAAAGGGGTCGACCATGATCCGATAAAATGTGCCATCTATCTCTTTCGGGATCTCCCCAAACACCACGAGATCTGATATTTCACCTTCGTAACGGCCTGGGTAAGACGCAAAGGGCGCCTTCAATGATCTTGTCCATTTTGACGTCAGGCCGTATGGCTCAGCTGCGTCTGAAGGAGGGGGCGGGACTTTAGACGGTGCCATATTGCGTAAAGAAGGCAGGGCCAATCTGCTCTGGTAATTGCTGTGGAATTCTAGTTTCACTCGAGCTCAGTTCTGTCATAAATATATATATCGCAGGATGCCCCTCCCTAACACATAGAGATTCGTTGCGAGCCGCGAAATCAGCCGTGCATTATATCCGAATTGAGAAAGTGTCAGTACGATCAATTTCTAAGACGCGGAATCGTGCCGTAGCCAACTCCGCCGTGAGACAGGCGTCAGATTTACTCCGAGGGTTGGCAGCGGATGTAGTGGTGAAAGCGGCCAGAGCTTTTGTGTGTTCAGAAGCAATGCTTGATTAAATGCCGAGATCTCAACCGGCAAATAACATTTGCATCCTTTGTAATGTGCGGGAAAGAGATACTCGGAGATATGCACGGATTGTGAAGCAGTTACTGCGGAGTGGAGTGGATATAGGCCGAATGGCACTTACATGGCCGATCCTGCCACATTGAGCACCTGACCGGCGATCATATGGAGGCGATGTACCCCTCGTCCGAGAGAAAGAGTTTCGGCATCCGTAGCGTTGGCTCCCAGATGTTGTGTGTGGCTGTTAAATGCCTATCCAAGGAGGAGGCTTTCATAACAAGTAAACAATTAGAAACCCTGAGACGAAAGAGTTAATGATATTATTCATTGCGTACAGTTTAGAATCCTCTCCTTCCTCACTTAGAAACAATACTTCTAGCGGTCAATTTGCGACAAGCGCTAAAATTCGCCCTCTGGACTAAGTCCTATGCCGGGCCAAAGCTCTACCACGATATAAAATGCCCTAGGCGAGACGCCGCTCGACCAACGGTGAGCCCCGATCTTTGCTAGTGGACCTACGTGCATCTTAGGAGTGGTACAGAAAGCCAGTGACCAAATGATTGTCGGCGTTCATACCTCTGGGCGGCGCAAAGCCGCACCCCCGCCGTAACTCCTGCTTGGCGAAGGTCCAAGAGACGCACAGCCGAGGATACAGTGCTACCACGAGCAATATCGCTCGATGAAAGAGCTTAGAAGATGATGTTAGTTAGGTCTAAAATAGCGGGAAGCTCCCCCACATCCGGCCCTGTGCTTTCACCTATCGGGGAAAGCTGCAATATTATACTTTTGCTGCAGGAAATTCGGCGGAATGTGGGCCGCAGTGATCGTAGGAGTTGCGGAGCATGTGCTCGGGAGCGCGGAATATTTACTGGCACAAAATGGACTCATGTTTGTGATCCGTACCTGTTTATTAGAAAACTTCCGGGCGTACGAGAGAATATATGTATGCGAAAGACAGCGCAGGGTGGTGGTGGTAACCGCCGGCTCTTCTCACACGTCACCCGAGCGTCTGCTTTCTCCACCCTACGGGTAACACACGCGGCTGTCCAGCGGGAACCACCGAATTAGGCTCACGTAAAAAGGCAGCCGCGCCAATCGTCCCTTTCCGGTAATGTCAGCTATTCCGTTGGCGATCCGCGCCATCGTGCGAGACCACCTCGTGGCCATACAACGGCTCCAAAGCTTTCGACAAGCTATGGGATTGCTAAATGTGTCACTCGAATGAACAGAATTGTTGTTGTTGGCGAGGGATTATAGAGAACGATGAGTGGATAGGCATAGCCGTTTCGCGATAAGTTTATGGGCTTTGGGTCACGGGCCAAATCCGGCACAAAAAAGGCATTTTCAGAGACAGGAAACTCGACATTAACTTCATGATAAAGAGCGTTATTTAGTCCTCTCCCTCATGTTATAAACACGGCATTTGCAAAGCAAAGGCGCAGCATAGGAAGAGCAGTAGGCAACAGCTGCTAGAGACCAACAAGAAGCTTGCTAGGAAATTGGTGTAGACCCTTACAACGTTCCTGGCGTAGGTTTAATACTGGCGATCAGATTTAGAACACCATCCTAAGCTTAAGCTTATCCTTCTCGATGATCTCGTCTTTCTGTTCCATGAGTTCTTCCATATCCCACACACAGCTCACGTATCTCCCACTCAGCCACTCCCTGCGCTCAGCAGCCAACCATGCAATTGTGTCACCAGCTACATCCGGACGATCAGGTAACCTATCCCGCACCTCCTTAGGCGTACCCTCGGTTATTTTGGTCTTGATCGCACCGGGGTTGACACAAACCGCCAAAAGCCCTTGATCAGCATATTCCAACTGCAGGGACTCGGTCCACCTCAACACCGCCAGCTTTGAACTCCGATAACTCGCGCTCCCAGGCCGAGCGCTCAAGGCGCCCGAGGAGGCCACGTTGATCATCGTGCACAAGGCGCCGCTGCTTGCTCGAGCTGAGAGCTGCACGGGGAGGAACGCGCGCGCCATGTTGATGAGCCCGCGCACGTTGACCTCCCACGTCCGCCAGTACACGTCCGGGTCCGACTCGAGGAGCGGCTTGTAGGGCTCCATGTGCGCCGCGTTGTTGACGACGACGTCCAGACGCCCGCCAAACGCCTGCGACACGGCGTCGCGCATTGCTTGCACGCTCTCTTGCTGCGCAATGTCGACCGTGTAACTTAGGACCGTGGGCTCTGCGCGTCCAGCCTGCGTTGCGGCCAGCTTCAATCCTGCGGTGAGGTCGTCCGACACCCCATGCAAATCGGCTACTGCGATGGCGGACGCTCCTGCACGCGCAAAGGCCGTAGCGGTGGCGTAACCAACTCCGTCCGCCCACGCGGCGCCTGTGATTAGGACGTGTTTTCCCGCGAGGTTGAGCTTTAGTGGCGAAATGTAGTCGTAAGACGTGGAGTGGCGTGTGGCCGTAAAGGAGCCGCCAGAGAGGTCTCTTGCGGACGACATTAGTGATCCGGACAACGAAGATATGCGATCTGAGAGATTGCGGAGTCGTGTAAGTATTAACTAAGGTTATGCGAATGTGAAGATGTGATGTTTTTCATCCACTGGAATCCCCGCCCGAAAAATCGCCGGGTTGTTGCCTTTCCCTAGCAGATTAATAATACCACACAAACACATCATCGGCGTTCCCCTCTTTTACTGCGTACCCGAGAACGGAACAAGCAGGAATAGGGCCCACAGTTCCCCAAAGCTCGGATCGGCTTGGTGGCCGCGGTCGGCGGAAGGGGCTCCAGGCACTTAACACGAGATACGACTGGAAGGTATCGTTATCAGTTCTCGTAGTAGTGGAACTGGAGGGGTGCTGCAGTATGACCACGGGGAAGACCGTACAGGGTCAAACGATCAAACGGACCCGCTTCTTGGACCAGCCACCTACCTCTTTGCGCACCGCGGCGGCTAGTCTGTGGGGCACTTATGAATGTAAAGGACACAGCCTCGATGCTGCCATCGACGCGGCGGAGAGGTTCGCCGAGGTTTTTCCCAATAGCCAGTAATCAAGTCGGAGCGCTTTGAGCTTTTGGATCACTAATCAAGCCACGTCGAGGAGAACATTGAGCATGCCCAAGACCTGGTTCAAAACAAGCATATGGACCTCGAGGAAAATGATATCCATCGTTGGCTTGACCCTCCGAATCCAACCAAGAACTTCAACGAAGCAATCCTGCAACGGCACCCCGGTTCTTGATAATGGTTCCTAGACTTCCAAGCTTATTCAAGCTGGAGAGATGGTACGACCAGCCTCTTGTGGTTTCATGGAATGGTTCTGAACCACGCGCAATCAAAATAAGTTGACCGGGGGGAGGATTCTGAGCTGTACTCCGGTTCATTTTTGTCTACTACGCTTGCTTGGCCCAAAAGAGGTTTTGCTATAGAACCAACCCTTATCATTATTGTACTAAGAATTTCCTTGTCCTTATCTGTGTGGGTATAAGGAGTCTGTTCTGTTCGAGGGCTTGGCTTGGCTCGGAGTTCAACATTCCCGGCCCCGAGTTCATGATCGATGGCACTAAGAAAGACACCTACAGCTGAAACCCAGGGCAATGCTCATCAGGGGGAGAGGTTGATAAGATAAATTACTAAATGAATGGCTTTCCCTCCCACCATTGGACTACAAACTGAATCTGGCTAGAAGCTGAAGAGTAACTCAGTATTGCAAAAGCAGAACGAGAGTAGCAGGTGGCAGTACAATGCAATGCCCACCGAATCATCTTATGCGAAATGGCCCGTACCGCACGAAAGCTGCGGCACACAGAACCCAATATAGCTGAGTGAGGCATGGCTCTTCACTGACCGACCAACCACATCATCCACACTCACGCCCACTTCCCCCCCAACACCCTATCCTCTTGCTCGATTCAAACCCACCTCTCCACAAACCTCAGCTGCCATGCAATCAGCACAACCGGCAACACACTCACCACCTCGCCCAACCCCGCGAACTCGGGCGGAATGCGCACATCCCCCGGAAACGCGCCGGCGGCCAGCAGGATCGCGAAGACGTTGTACACGAAGCTCCAGCCAAAGTTCATGCAGATGCGCGTGAAGGCGCTCTTCGAGATGTTCAGCAGGACGAGCAGGCCTTGCAGCGAGTCGGCGGTCAGGACGGCGTCGGCGGCGCTGGCGGCCACGTCGGTGCCGCCGCTCATGTGGACGCCGACGGTGGAGGTGGCGAGGGCGGGGCTGTCGTTGGTGCCGTCGCCGCAGAAGATAATGGTTGGGGCGCCAGGTTGCTTCTTCTTGTTGGAGATGAAGGAGGTGGAGGTGGAAGGTGTGGAGTCGAGGAGCGATTGGATGTATGCCTGCTTGTCGGCCGGGGAGACGCGGGAGCGGACGTTGGACCTCGGGATGCCAAGCTGGGCAGCGACGGCTTGAACGGCGCCGTCGTCGTCGCCGCTCACGAGTGAGATGGCGATGTCGCGGGAGACTAGATGTTGGATCAGGGAGGGGGCCTCGGGGCGGAGCGCGTCTTGCAAGCCGTAGGCGGCGGAGAGGACGCCGTCAACAGTGAAGCAGAAGACGGTGAAGCCGGAGGAAAGGAGAGAGGAGACGTCGGGGTCTGATTCGACATTAAGCCAGCGCGAGTTTCCGGCGCGGACCTGAGCGCCGTCGATGAAGGCTTCGACCCCTTTGCCCGGGAGTGACTGGACGTCGGTGACGGGGACTTCGGTGACGCCTTTCTCCTCGAGGTACGAGGCCACGGCTACTGATACGGGATGCTTGTTGCCTTTAACGAGTCCTAATAGGGCCCCCATGACCGAGTCGATTGACCCGCTTGGGAAAATTTCCTTGGCAACGCTCAGCTTGCCTTGCGTCAGGGTGCCCGTCTTGTCAAATACCACGTGCTGCGTCTTCCGCGCGATCTCCAGCGTCTCCGCGGTCTTGACCACGACTCCATTCTCCGCCGCGATTCCGCTGGCCATGACGACGACCATCGGTACAGCCAGGCCAATTGCACATGGACAGCTGACAATGAGCGTTGCGATAGCATAAGTAATAGCCTGCACAGCCGCATCTCCGCCACTCATGCCGTGAGCGCTAACACCAACGCCCACCCACACGACAAAAGTGATGATGGTGATTGCCACTACCACTGGGACAAACCACCCAGCAACTTTGTCTGCCAAGTCCTGAATCTTGGGCTTCGACATTTTCGCCTCATCGACTATGGCCGCAATCTTGGCCACAGTGTTCGAGCCCGGGAGTCGCGTGACGCGAACCAGCAGAGCGCCAGACCCATTCACACTGCCTGCGATGACGGATGCTCCATTCTCCTTCGCCACGGGTCGCGACTCGCCGGTGACCATGGACTCATCGATTTCAGAGAGACCGGAGATGACGGTGCCGTCGGTGGGAACGCGCGTTTCGGGAAGGACTTTAAAGACATCACCGAACTGCAGGAGCCGGGCGTCAACTTCCAGGTCTGGGGTTTCATTGTCCCGCGAGGAGAGAAGAGCGGTAGAAGCCTGTAGCGAGCGGACGGAGACGCTTTCGACGGCCTTTTGGCGCGCGAGAGCGCTGAGGAAGCGGCCGACCATGATGAGGGTCACGAGCAGTGTGCCAGTCTCGAAGAATTCGCCAGTCGAGAGTGGGCTGCCGGCGACCAGATAGCCAAAAGCTACGACGGAGAAGACGTAGGCGGCAGTGGTGCTGAGGACAATGAGAAGATCCATTTCGATGACACGAGAGAAGACGAGGCTGCGGACAGCGCTAGAGTAGAAGGGACCGGCGATGCCAATTTGGATGATGGTAGCCAGAGCCAGCGAAGCGCTCCCGTAAGCTATCTCATTCTCTGGGAGAGGAGCCCAGGCCATGATAAGGACTGGAATGGTAAGAACGGCAGAGGCCAGGGTCTTCAGGCCGACGTTCCAAACATGCTTTCGGCCAGATGATATTGATGGCGGAGGCCGAAGCGGAGCCAGTTGCAAGGGCGAGCTGAATGCATGATCGACTAGGTCACGAGCGCCGATGACCTTGGGGTCATACTGCAGAGAAACAGTATCCTTGTCGACAAGCGTGGCACCGACTACCCCGAGCGGCATCTCACGCGTGAGAAAAGCTTTCGCGTCACCACCAGCAAGTACCTCGATGACCTCAAGCTCTTCGTCACCATCGGCGACTCTGTCAAAATGGAAGCCCGTTTCCTTTTCCAGGCGAGCCTGGACCCGCTCGGCAGAGAGGATCCTGCTGTCGATATCGAACTGAGCGCGAGAGAGAACCAAGCTGGTTTGCACGCGGGACACGGCCGGGATGGCGCTGAGGGATCTCATTAGCTTCGTCTCGCACCCAGTGCAGGTCATGCCGTGAACAGTGAGGACGACATGTTCGTTCTTCGCATTGCCCCGCTCAACGTCAATAAGATCGCCGCTGACAGTGACACTGGGCTCTGGTTTCTCAACGCAGCAAGCATCCTCGCACGCAGAGACTTTGGCCCGTACGCTGGCTGGCTTTCCAGTGCAGCAGCCGTCCTCGCAGGCCGATGGCTTGGCCCGAAGACTGGCAGGTTGGCCAGAACAGCAGGCATCCCCACAAGCGGAGCCCGTAGTCTTGACGCTGGCAGGCTTCCCGCCGCAAAGCGCATCCTGGCATCCGGAAGCCTTGGCCCTCACAGAACCTTTGGCGGGCGAGCCCGACGACCGCGTCTTCTTCTCCCCACCAGAAGACGCCAGCGAAGCCGGTCTGCCGCCGCGCCGGCGCCTCAAAGAAGCAGTCTTATTGCAGCAAGACTCGAGGTTCCTCGCGAGCAGCGCACGGCAGATGCACCCGAGCGCCTCGAGGGACGCGCGGTACTGGCGGCGCGTCTTCTTCCTGTGGTAGTCGCAGGCGCCGTCAGGGCTGTCCGGGGGCGCCTGGGAGCAGTTGTCGGCGCACTCGCGCAGGGCGAGCTCGTCGAGGCAGCCGTCTAGATGTGGTCAGCGGGCCAGCGGCGGAGGTGCAGGTGTGGGACGCACCGTCGCAGCATTGAGCCTTTTTGCCTTTCTGATTGCCGGGCTTGCTCTCAGCACAGCAGGCGGGTCGCTTGCAGGTGGAGGCGGGCTCGACTGGGGTTGGGGCCTGAGGCTCGCTGGAGCAACACGCATCCGCGCAGCCGGATTTGGCAGGCGGAGCAGCAATGGACGGCTTCGCAGGCGCGCAGCATGCATCGGCGCAGCTGGCCTTCTCCGTTGCCTTCTGCGCAGTTGCGACCGGCCCGCCGGTGCAGCCGTCGCTCGCAGGGGCGGCATCAGTAGGCGTCGTCTTGGACTCGCAGCACGCATCGCCGCAGCTGTCCTCGTCCGTAACTTTTTTAACTCCAGCATTAGCAGCTTCACCGGCGCAGCACCCGTCAGCGCATCCACCGGCAGCAGACTCTGGCTTGGACTTGATGGAGGCAGGCACCTCAACAGCAGGAGCAGAGCAGCAACCGTCGGCGCAGCTGTTGCCGTCCTCGGAGCTGCGAGACGCGGCGTCGTCGGTGGTCGCGCCGCAGCAGCCATCACCGCAGCCATCGGCGGGCAGAACTTCGGCAGGCGGCGGAGGAGTGGGCTGGCGGGGCTGCGAGGAACAGCAGCCGGCAGAGCAGCCAGTGGCCGAGCTCGTGGGCTCGGGCGGTGGAGCGTCGGAGCGAGAGCAAGCGCTCATTGTCTCGGTTGGTCAATTGCTGTGTAGACGAAGAAGGGGAGGCAGGAGACGGAACAAAAGTAGGTGAACGGTGAAAAGCATTGATAAGAGGGCGAGCAGCTTGGGAGCAGGCGCAGCCGAGAGACGGGAAAGGCAAGGCGGGGTTGATGCTCGCGTCTCAGCGTCCGTTTCGGAGCCGTCTGGCCGGTCATGCGCATCCCGCCCATCACTGCGGAGTTGGCGATATCGGAATTCGGTTTGGCTTTTTACTCCGTGTTCTTGCAACGTGGTGAGAGCTGTACCTTGAATTCTATCCTCGTGCTAAGGAAGATAGCGAGTGCTGTTGGGATACGCACAGGAAGTGAATGCTTGCGAATCAAACTCGCCGGGTGTGACCTCAGCGACCTTAAGTATGACGTTTAAACGTACGGCGCTCGAGGAGCAAAGGACGTGTTAAAGTTCTAGGTCGCGAGTGTTTGGCCTGCACCAGCCAGCCCGAAAAACTGTCTCACATCTCCTTCTCGTCTGGAGTTGCCAACGAGCCCGATACACAACCACGCCGGACCGGGCCGTCCCCCGGTTGTTCATCGGCTCACGTTGGCATCCTGAGGCCAGGAGACGACGGTCAGGGGACAACTCCATCCAACGGCTGACCAATTCCCCACGATGAGGCTCCTCTGGCCTTTTCCTTGGCTGAGATACCGAGATGCCTTCTTTTTCTTAGCCGTGGTCCACCTCGGAAGCTTACGAAATAAGGTACCTCAGCAAATCGCGGCACCGAGGGTTCACTTACCGTGAAGTCTTGCCGGAGTGATGTGGACAGTGGCTCAGCAAGACCGGGGATAGATAGGGCTGGAGTCGATACGGGAACAAGAACAGAGCCAAGATGATGTGTCTCACTGCTCGTTTGCTGCGGAGCTTCTGTGGGATTTTCCCGCAGCAGAAGCCCTATGCCAGCACAATCACTACTCTCCCGCTCCATTGAGATACATGCTAGTGCACTCCGTTGACCATCAGGACATGTTCTCTGATAAGGATCCATAATGAACCCACCGTTCTGCCGCAACGCCTGGGCAAGACCGGCTATTACCACCGCTCCCTTCGCGTCAATGCACGCAGGAAACACTGTACAAATAGGAGAATTTTTTCATTGACACGGCTCACAAAAGTGTATCCAAAAGTACAAGCTACTGAACATTATACATGTTCGCTCCAGAGAATTACCCCGCAACGGGGGATGCCAGAAGAGAAAAGAAAGCGAACGCCGCCCCAGGATGTTTAGGTATGCTGCGACAACAAGCCAAGAAAGCGACACAGAAACGTGCACATCACCCACACCACACCTCGCCGCAACCGCTTTACAACAGAATCATACCAGCGCCAGCCAGGACGGCAGTGACGACGTACGCACCCACGCCCGCAACAGCGCCAAAGGTAACCCTGCCGGGGGCCTGCATGCCGCTGGCGGCGCCCGCGCTGGCGCCGCTCGATCCGGTGGCGGCGGCGCCGCTACCGGAGGAGGACGAGACGGTCGCGGTGCCGGCCTCGCCGGCCTGGTCCATGAGCGACGCGCACTCGCCGCTGGGCTCGACGGCGTCCTTGAGCGTGGCCTGGCCGTCGAAGGCGCATGCGTCGTCGGCGCGGTCCTGCAGCTCGTAGTAGCGGTTGAGCACGAAGCCGAGCTGCTCGGTGGTGTTGCACATGCTGTAGGCGCCATAGGTGCCGGTGGTGGCGTTGGCCGCGATGCCCGCGCACGCCTCTTCCGACATGCCGCACACCTGGCCGAAGATGTCGCCGTAGTTCTCCGGCTCCACGTCCGACGAGGCGACGCAAGAGAGCGAGTTGTACATGCACCTGGTGGAGGCTGTTAGTGGCGGACGTAGACCGGGCGGGAGGGGGAGAGTGCTGCTTACCTGCAGAGGTCGGTGTTGGGGCGAGGGGGCAGAGGGCTGGCGGTGGCCATCCAGGCGGTGTTGACGGCGGGGCAGTCGCGCTGGCGGGTGTTGGTGGGCTCGTAGTCGGCGCTGTTGACGCCGGTCGGGGTGGCCTTGGCGATCTGGCTCTTGTAGTTGTTGAAGTCGACGAGGGTGGAGACGGAGTCGCCGTCAATGCTCACGAGGCCGTAGTCGTTGGCCTCCTGGTGGAACATGTACACGATGCCGCCGGAGAAGACGTCGTTCATCTGGTCGCCATAGAGCACGGGGATGTCGGTGAACTTGCGCGGCTGGACGACGTTGCAGCCGTACTCGGCGAAGAAGACGGGCACGGGGTAGTCGGCGAACTTCTCGACCTGCTCGTCGTAGCCGGACTCGCGGAAGGACGAGTCGCCGCACCAGGAGTAGATGTTGTAGCCCCAGAAATCAACCGACTCTTCCTGCGACCCGCAGTTGAAGTAGTCTTCCATGGCCTCACGGATCTCAGCATCGTCGTTGGTGGCATAGCCCACACCGATGGCACGGTAGTTCCTCTCGACAATGTACGCCTTGCTGTCACGCACGGCGGCCTTGACGAAAGCAGAGGCGTTGGTGTTGTTGGCGCGGTTAGACACCTCGTTGCCGGCGAAGAAGCCGAGCGTGTTGTTGTAGGGGGCCAGGGCGTCGATAACCGAAGTGTAGCGATCGTAGAGGCTGTCATCCCAGCTGGGATCATCCGAGATGATGGACCGGCCCGGGGACGAGAGATCGGCAACCACGTAGATGCCGGCATCCTGGAGGGCGGTCATGCACTCGTCGTGGTTCATTTCGGGGTTCACGGCATAGACGCGGATGGTGTTGGTGTTCAGCTCCTTGAGATACTCGAGATCACGCTTGCACGTCTCCGGGTCGGCCAGCGGGTCGATGTACCTGTTGTTGGGATCGTCGCTGGCGGAGGCCGCATTGGCATTGTACTCGGGCTGGTACGCGACCCCGCGCATGTAGAACTGGGTGCCATTGTTGGAGTAGAAGAACTTCTGGCCCTGTGGGAGCGTGAGCAGCGCGCCACAGAAGCTGCAGCGTCGGGTCAGAACGCACCTTGATCACAATTGGGGGCACGTCGGCGAGAGCGGAGCGGGCGAAAAGGGCGCCGGCAAGAGCGGCAACGCCAACGGACTTCATGTTGGCGCACAGGAAGAAGAGGACACGGAGAGCGAGGGAGCGAGGGACGGGCGCGAACTGCGGGAGAAATAATGCTGTCTAAACGAAGGACTGAAGAGAAGAGGTTGGCTCAGGAGGTTGGATGCGAGGCGCCGCCGAGGGGAGAAAGTTAAATACGGATGGTGAGGCCAAGCTGGAGGACCTGGGACGCCCAGCAGCTCAATTCCAGAGTCCGCGCAATCGACGAGTGCCGCGCCTGCAACAAGTCTCTCCGCTGGGAGCGGCGTCCTTGGCGACATGCTGGGCAGCACTCCTATCGCCAGCCCTCCAATAGTGCGGTCCGCAGCGGGGGCGCGGCGGCGGTGGATGTCGCTGAGGTCGCTTTGAGCGCATGCTGCGAGCACATGATGAACGGGGGGTTGTATACAGCTTTTCCCACGACGTTGTAGCGAAAAGCAGCGGGCGCGGCTGCGTGCTGGCCAGAAGAACGGCGCCGGCGAGCGTCTCCTATTGGCCGGATCGACGTCAGACAAGATAATTGGCAGCGCGGAGCCGTTTAGGCTTTCTTAGCGCCCAGCGCTCCGCCTCTCCTGCCGCGCCCGACAAGACACGCTGTGCGCCACTCGAAACGCCCCGGCGAGATTGCTTCCGGGCACTGATCTGAACTGCCCCGTATCAATCTGGTCGGCCAGGAGCTGCTGTGTACGGGCCTCATCCGAAGCGCCTTGCTGGCCGTCCTTGTTTCGCACCGGCACCACGAGCGAATCCTCCACCTGTGGGGCTGCCGGCTTCTGCAAATTGCCATACTGGTTGCCCGGTGTTGATTGTCGCAGGCGCCAGCAGAGCTCGCCCGTTTGCGCCCTGCTTCCATCGCTTTCCCATCAGGACCACCATGGCCTTCCACGAACGTCCGGCTTGCACGCGTCCGTCCGGCTACGTCGGCCACATGCTGGACTTACGGCTCTCCGCGGGCTGAAGGCGTGCGTGTGGTTGGTCTTGCCTGGCCGTCGCCTGCCCCGCAACACTTCTTGGCTGCTTCTCCTCGTCATCTCCGGCCTTCACCATCTGCATGAAGTGCCCAAGACTGCCATCTCAGCCCCCGTCAATCCCATGCGCAGCGCAGTCTGCACCGCCGTTTACCCTGCCCCCACATCCCGCCATCTTCACGCAGTCATGATCGAAGATGATCCCCGCCACGTCACAAGGTCCCCCGGTTGTCGCGTCCGATACCGAGCTCAGCCACATCTTCGCTCTCCTCGTGGGCGCTTCTTGGCGGGCTAACAGCCTTGCGGCTGAACAGCGCTGGGCGCGGTGCGCCATCCCGGCGTTTGCGCCCGCAGCTCTAGGTTTGGGTTCGAGTAGGCAGCGCGAAGCACACGTGCTCACGTGCGCCGGCAATCCTTGTCTAGCCTGTTGAGGCTAGAGTGGATTTTCTGATCGCCGCTGGGGGCTTTTCTCAGTATTGGTTAGCAGCGGACTCTTTAGCATCTCCATCCAACAGAATGCCCGCCAATGCTCCTGTCGGCGGGACATCCCGAGCATCCCGCGCGTGCAGGACTTGCCATTCTCGCAAGGTTAGATGCAGTGGTGGCCAGCCGTGCGAGTCATGCGCCCGCTCTCACGACCAGTGTGAATACGATGCTCCTCAGCCCCGAGGGAAGAAGCGGCGAGCTTCTCGCCCGGCCGCTCCTCAACACCTCAGGCCGGCTCCTATGCCATCCGCGCCAAAGCCTGCCAGTCCACCAGCAGCGCAGGACGCTTTGCTCTCTCCGGCAGAGCACAAGAGGCAGCAAGACATCCGCACCGGCATCGGAGTCCACGAAAGCGAGTCGGGGGCATTCCAGTTCTACGGGGCACCATCGCACTTTGTTTTCTTGGAGAGGATCTATCAGCACATCGACCGCAATGGCCACGAGGGCATGCCCAAGGGAGTCCGGAAATGGAAGCTACACCACTTCATGTTTAATTTCCGAACCCACCACAGCCCCCTCCACGATTCCTTGGCTGAGGTGCATATCCGTAAAGAACTCGGTGATAGCTTCATCAATGAATACTTCAAGACCATTCACCCGCAGATACCAGTCTTGCTCAGAGTCGAGGTAGCAGAGACCTGGTCAAGGTTCTGGGATACTCCGTCCCTCGGCAACAAGTCACTCAAGGGGAAAGAGCTTGTTCTCATGGTGCTGGCTCTTGGAGCAAGAGTCTCGTGCGTCAGGGGTAAAAGCGAGGCTAGCGATCTTGAAAACTGGGCTGCGCATTTTGCCGAGCGTGCAGACCTGTCTTCGCCTTTCATGCCCGTGCCTACCCTCAAGACGACGCATTTTTTGTTGTTGAAGGCCAGCATTGCCCCGCCCCTCTATCATGCCAAGCCTTTGCTGATCGGACTCTCAGGCAATGTACGCATTTCAGCTCATGAAGCAGAATGATGCATATCTGTACCTTGGCTATGCCGTGAAAAACGCACTTACCTTGGGTCTCTACAAGTCCGAAGTAGTCCACGGGAATAGCTATAGCCAGCATCGTTTGCGGACAACGTTCTGGGTGATTTATGCGTACGAGCGCGTTGCGTCTCTGTTCTCGGGCCGCCCCTCCAGCATCCTTGACGACCAGATTGACGCAGGCTATCCGGAAGACATTGTTGCTCCCCTGCCGGATATTCTCGCGGACGGCCCTTGCACGGAATTTGCTTACGTGCGAGTTGCAGCAGACATGGGCAGGCTGGCGAACAAGATAGCGAGCGGCATCTACTTTCCCAAACGCCTCAAATACGTTTCGGATATAAGAGCAATCATGGAAGCGGCACGGGAATGCTCTGCGGAACTTGAGAGCATCACACATTCTCTGCCGTCTTATCTCCAATTTTACGACCCCAACTGTGCAGTAGGCGAGCCCTGGCAGGAGATCCAGCGGGTGTTCATTGGCATGTGGTACCACCTTATGCACATGTTGATCCATCGGCCGGCTTTGACATATGCAACATTCTTCCCCTCTCGAGCTGAGGCTCAAAGGGCCGCCGGCAATTTCTTCGATATCAACATTGCCATAGAAACGTCGGTGGCTTCCGCCAAGAGCATCATTCGCATTGCAACAGACGCATGTTCCAGTAGAGCACCGGACATGAAATCGGATGGAGGAGTGGCATTCTGCCTTCTAGTCGGCTCCATCACTCTTCTCTACGACGTTCTGGATCCTGCCACAACTCGTTCCTATGCCAGAGCCACATTTGAGGTTGTGGAAAGTGCCATCCAAACCTTGGACTTGATGCAACATGTCGGTCCCAACAACAGCAAGGAACTTAGCCTCGACATCATGAAATTTGCCAAGGATGCTCTGCTTTCTGGAGCGGACGAAATCGATTGGGAGCGGGATTTGACTGATTCATTTCCATGGCTGAGGTATGTTGCAGTCGTGTTCCCAAAAAATACAGGTGTTTGCTGATAGCCGACAGTAATGTCTTTCCCGAACCCTACACCGGCTTCCCATCTCTACCATCCGCGTCAGCGTTTCCACCTGTTCACCAAGGACCTCTCTCGGGCCCTACTTCATCGGCACCGCCACCCAGAGGGGCTCCCAGTGCGATGGTTACTGCCGCGAACGACGGTGTGTATTACGTCTCCCAGTGGCCGCCTACCAGCTCCGACGTCATAGATGTCCCCGACAGCCTATTGTAACTGGCCACTCGCTTGAATCTTTATGGGGTTGTTTGGCAGCAGTAGCGGACGACTTTGCCCATGCCTGTTCACCGCTGCTCTCACTTGGAAAGGCATTCGGAATAGTCCAAACAAATTGGACAGAGCGCATGGGTTCTGATTGGCTCTTTCGGCCCGCCTCCCTGATTTCCCATCACTCTCCAGGGCTCTCGGCAGACAGTGACCAATGAACGGCACGTTTGTGCGTCCGGCCCGAAATGCTCGACGCGCGGAAAACATTTCTCTCTCTAGCAGATTATCAATCATTTCGACGCTGGTTCCAGCCTTCATTGATGCTCTCGCATTATTGGCCAACCACTTTTTGTGTGCTGACGCCATACCAGATATGATTGGCGGATGCTGAAGTCCATAGCATTCACCAACTCATTCGCCGGCCCGAGGTGACCACTTAGGATTTCGTATGGTGTGTAATGTAGTGCTTTTGCCAAAGGCACCGACGATTCCACCAGAATTGTCCCCTCAGGAACGCATCATAGCCATATGACAAATGTAATCGGCCCTCTGAGGCCATGGCAGACTCCTTTATATTTCGCTCTGTCGTCGACATGATGCTTTTATTGTACCAGCGGAAAAGCACTTCACTCTCGTATTGGAGGACGCGAACAGTTGCGTGCAAGCGGAGAGTTATTAGTCATGCCGTCTGAAAAGGTAGGAATGAAAGTCCGCTTACTAGTTCAATGAAATAACCAGCTTCAGGGCACTCCTCCGACTTCCACCCAGGATGCACTCCCGATATATCGAAATCAAGGACGCTCACTCGGCATTTCCTTCCAAGGCGTCTCCGTCCTTGGCTCCGCCAGCAGTCGCAGCAATGCCCTTGACTTCCTCGAAGTCTTCCGCCAGGCTGCACTGGCCCCGCTTGCTCTCGCCCATCGCCTTGTCGGCAACCGAAAGGGGTCCGCCAAACGCATCCTTTACGATGTATCTGGAGTTGTATTTCCTGGCGAAACAATGCTCGTCCTTGGAAGGCCTGGCTCCGGATGCTCGACAACATTGAAGATAATGGGAAACCATCGCGAGGCGTTCGCAGCGGTTCAGGGCGAGGTGCGATATGCAACCATCGGGGCCGATGATATGGCTCGCCGCTACAGCTCCGAGGTCGTATACTGTGGAGAAGACGATTTACATTTCCCCCGGCTATCCGTGGGCCACACGACGCAGTTCGGGTTGCATCTGCGGAAAGACAATGGCGAGAAGGATCATAGTGGAGCCGTGGAGGAAGTTGCTGCCAAGTTGCTTCATTCGCTCGATATCCCCCATACGAAGAACACCATAGTGGGCGACTCATTTGTGCGAGGTGTCTCTGGAGGAGAGCGGCGGCGTGTCTCACTGGTTGAGAGCTTATCTTCCAATCCTGCAGTTGCGTGTTGGGACAACCCCATCCGGGGTCTTGACAGCTCTGCAGCGCTCAAGTTTCTGCGAACGCTGAAGAGGATCTCCCAGGTCACTGGGATGGCAAACATCGTGACACTCTACCAGACCTCAGAGTCTATGTACGCCGAGTGTTTCGACCGTGTCATGGTGCTGTACGAGGGCCGGATGATATTCTGCGGCAAAACTACCGCCGCCAGACAGTACTTCGTGGATTTGGGCTTCTTCTGCCATAGCCGCCAAACCACTCCAGAATTTCTGACAGCCGTGACCTCTCCAGTAGAGCGAGTAATACGCGACGATCACCATGGCCCCGTTCCCCTTGATCCCGACGCTTTTGCGCAAGCATTCAGGATATCCCCGTACTATGAACAGCTGCAGGCCGATATGGAGTCTTATAACCACAAATTCACTACAGACCCCTCATATGTCAAGGCATTCATAGCCGAACATGCCCGAGTCAGATCCAGATGGGCCATTCCCGGAGCTCCACACCCCGGGTCCATCCTCAAGCAGACCATGCAAGCAACACGGCGCCATTTCATCCTTCTTTGGAACGATCGACGTTCGTGGTTGACGGCTCTCTTCATGACCATCGTCACGGCAGTGATCAACGGGTCCGCCTTCTTCAATGCCCCCAAAACTAGCACCGGCTCCTTCATGAAAGGCGGCGGCGTCTTCTTCGTCCTCATCTACTTCTTCCTCAACGCCCTTAACCAGCTGACCTCGACGATGAATGCGCGTCCCGTGCTCGCGAAGCAGCACCGCCTCGGCTTCCTGCACCCAGCTTCATACATCCTCGCGCAGACGCTGGCCGACGTGCCGACCGCCTTCCTCGAGACGATGCTCTTCTCCGCGCCCTACTACTTCCTGCTCGGGCTGACGCCGTCAGCGTCGCACTTCTTCACCTTCTACCTCGTCGTCTCGCTCTTCTACTGCGCCTCGCTCTCGCTCTTCCGCGCGCTCGGCGCCTGGTCGCCCTCGCACAATCTCGCCATGCTGGTCGGCGGCGCCGCCTTGCCCGTATCCCTCGCATACTCCGGCTACGCGCCACCGGTTCCGACGATGCTGGCGTGGGGGAGCTGGATCAGGCGCATCGCCCCGTCTCCCTGGGCGCTGGAGGCGCTCATGGCTAACGAGTTTGCGGGCATCGACCTGCATTGCACCGACATCCAGCTAGTTCCAAGTGGCCTGGGCTACGGTGATGCGGGGTATCAGGGGTGTCCGTTGCCGGGTGCTGCGAAGGGCCAGAGCGTCGTGCCTGGCGAGGAGTACCTGGAGCAGTATTACGAGTTCTACGAGGAGCATCTGTGGAGGAACGTGGGCATCATCGTGGCCATGTGGGCCGTGTACGTGATCTTTGCTGCTGTCGGACTGTCGGTGATGGTTGGAAGGGTCGGCGCTGAGAGCAAGTTGGTGTACAAGCGGGGAGCGCGCCGTCCTGAAGAGCTGCGGACTGTGCAGATGGATGAGAGGGAACGTGATGTTGAGAAGCAGGTGGTAGGAGCATCACCGCGCCCGGCAAGCAGTGCCTCCACATCGGTTAAAGGATCCCCCAACGACTCCGAGTGCGACAAGGGCGAGAGCAGCGATGATGAGCAGCCTGAACGCATGGGCGCGAGCGCCGCTGCCACTTTCACATTCGAGGATGTTTTGTACACCATTAACGTCAACGGCGAGGAGAAGCGATTGCTAAACGGAGTCAGTGGATATGTCAGGCCAGGTCAATTGACCGCTCTGATGGGTGCCTCGGGCGCTGGGAAGACAACGCTACTCGACACCCTTGCACAACGAAAGTCCGAAGGCAGGGTTGATGGGACGGTGCTTCTCAACGGCAAACCCCTCGATGACGCTTTCGGCCGGGCCTGTGGCTTTTGTATGCAGCAGGACGTCCACGAGCCCAACGCTACTGTCAGGGAAGCGTTGCAGTTCTCTGCGCTCATGAGACAGCCCATGGAGGTCCCAGAAGCGGAGAAGCTCGCCTACGTCGAGGAGATCATCAACTTGCTTGAGCTCGCGCCTATTGCTGAGGCGCTGATCGGAACTCCTGGCGTCGGAGGCTTGGGTGTTGAGGAGCGAAAACGTGTGACCATTGGAGTGGAGCTGGCTGCAAAGCCATCCGCTCTTCTCTTCCTCGACGAGGTAAGTGATGACTTTTTTATATTAGCGCGTCTGTCGAAATACTGACTCGTTCTACAGCCTACCTCTGGACTTGATTCGCAGGCTGCATTTTCCATTGTTCGGTTCTTGCAGCGGATTGCGGCTCAGGGCATTCCAGTGGTCTGCACCATTCATCAACCGTCTGGCATCATCTTCGACATGTTCGACCACGTTTTACTTCTCGCGCCCGGTGGTAGAACACTTTACTTTGGAGAGACAGGTAACAATTGCCGCAAGGTGGTCGACTACTTCGCTCGGTACGGTGCAGTTATGGGCGAGCGGGAGAACCCGGCCGAATTCATCCTCAACACTGCTACATCCAAGGAGGATCCTACCAAAGATTGGGCCCGCATTTGGACCGATTCACCCGAGAATCAGCAATTACATGCCAAAATTTGTGACCTCAAAAGCTCCGCCTCCTTGACGGAGCGCCGTGACTCCTCTGTCACACCTGCTCAAGCATTCGCTCTCCCGCTCAAAGACCAGGTCATCAAGCTCACGCACCGCCACTGGATTTCTGTCTGGCGCGACGGCTTCTACAACTTCAGCAAGCTCTTCAAAGCTCTCTTCACCGAGCTATTCCTCTCGTTCAACTTCTTCCACGCCTCCTTCTCCCTTCAGGGCGTGCAGAACCGCATGCTCTTCTTCCTCCTCGCCGCCTGGCTTGTCCCTACCCTAGTGCCCGACATCCAGGCCGTCTGGTACGCCAAGTGGTCGCTCTACTCCGCCCGTGAGAAAAACGGCATCTACTCCTGCACCGCGCTCATCGCCTCCCTCATCCTCGTCGAGCTCCCCTGGCAAGCCCTCACCACCGGCCTCGCCTTCTGCTGCTACTACTGGACCATCGGCTACCCCACTACCTCGACGCAGACCGGCTACGCATTCCTGATGTTCGCGCTGCTCGGCGTCTTTGCGACGGGCTTCGCGCAGCTGCTGGCGGCGCTGTGCCCGCGCGAGAGCGTCGTCGCCTACCTCAACTCGCTCGTCTGGGTCGTGCTGACCGCCTTCACCGGCACCGCTATCCCGCACGCCCTGATGAACGGGTTCTACCGTCCGTGGCTCTTCTGGGCCGACCCGCTGCGCTACTTCGTCGGCGGCTGCGTCGAGAACGTCCTGCACGCAGCGCCCGTCGTCTGCGCGGCCGGCGATCTGACGCTGTTCGACCCGCCGCCCGGGCAGACGTGCGGCGGGTATATGCAAGAGTACATCGCGGCGAGTGGCGGGTATCTCGTCGATCCGGCGGCGAGAGCGGATTGTCGGTATTGTAGTTATGCGGATGGGGATGAGTATGCGGCCAGCCTGGACTTTGCGTATAAGGACCGGTGGCGGGATTTGGGCGTGTTTGCGGCGTTTTGCGTGAGTAATTTGGTGTTGACTTTTGTGGTGCCTTGGGCGAGGGCGTGGCGGAGCAGGTAGAAGGGCAGGGGGGGTATGGGCTCATGGTTCACTATGAAGATAGAGTGCTAGACGGTCGCTAAATTCGACTGCTTGAAGGCTTTTGAACCCACTTTTCGTGTTTCGGTGATCAAATGCAGAGTATGGGCTTCTCGAGAAACGGAAAAGCAACCCGCAGCCCTAAATAAGCAACAAGTAACTAATGAAATTATGGCGTTTGCTATGTGCAAAAAGACTGCTCATGAATAGACTCCTAAACCTTTTGATGATGCGGGATACCAGTCCTCTGCAAAATGCACGTAAGGTATGAGCTAAGGTCAAGGCCCGAACGACGGTGCTGAGAGCCTCATTGGCTGGGCGTACATCAACCTATACCGCACAAATGCTGTTACAAGTGCCTGGCCTGGTGGCGGCTTGCCTCACACTCAGGTAAGTGGGCTGTGTCGCATCAAGGTGACCATTTTTCCATCCGGACCGAGAGTAGATAGATAGCTTTGGCAATGTCGTTTTCGATAATGTGCGAGAGAAGGGAGAGCCGATCGTTTTTTTTTTTTTTTTTCATTTATTACTAATGTCAGAGGAAGTGTAGAACTCAGGGTGAAGGTGGTAGTAACCAAGTAGAATTGTTATGGTAAGATAACCGGTCGACCGGATATTCAAAGGAATCAGAGGGTATTGGACCTGATCAAAATGAGGCTCGCTAGCTGGATCATCGGTGGTCCTTATATCCTATAGATACTCTTTACAGCAAGAGAACCCTCGAATTCATCTTATAATTACAGTGATGTCAACTGGACGTCGATCTATTATCATTGCTAGCAAACATCTGGTTAATCGGACTTTCGACTTCCAAAGCTTACCCGACTTTAAGAGCAAGAGCTTCCGAGCCGTCACTACGAATATATACTTTAGTTAATCTCACCGACTATGCGGGCAACTACCGAAGCGAATTTCTGAGCTTGTAAAAAATGTTGAAGTTAATACAATAAGGGGAGTTCTAAAACCGCCGCTGTTCGCCGCGCATGCACTACGCTATCCGGTTGACCCTCAAAATACGTGCGGAAGAGTGCATATTTTTGTATAGCTACTGAATACGACGATATGTATTTCATCTCTTCCGGCGGGTTCCGCAAAGCCCTTTCATCTATGCTTGCGGCAAAGACGCGCTTGGTAACGCCCTATGCCTCCGAAAATAGTGCGTAACGGCGGCATTCAACGGATAGCCAAGTCTTTCGGAACTCGAACTTGTTTCTGCAGGTGTCATTGTAGAAACTCTCAGTCGCTTATAACCCATTACTTGGAGCAGCAGGGCAATACTATTGTCTTTCAGTTATTTATAGCAAGTTTTCAGCAGGTTTATATTAGTTTGGATATTTTTTGATTCTACAGCCAGCTTCATTGCTGCCATCGTTAATCTCCTACAGCTGGCATTGTACTCCTCGCGACATTCACCCGGAAACTACCGTGAGCTGAAACGCCCAGGAGTGGATAGCGCAAAATAAAAACCCCCGGTGGCACAGAAGTTGCGCTTCAAAGACACCCTCCGGCTGACTCCATCGTCGGGTGGTACAAGGTCCAATTCCCGGTTAACGCGCACTCCTTCACTGTCTTACCAAGCATCGATCTCGTGGATCTCTCCAGGGCTTACCGCAGCGCTACAGGGCGAGATATCCTCCGGCATACGCTCGAGCGGAGCATTCTCAACGTGGCGGGTTCGTGCCCGTCCTTGGCACTGAAGGCTAGACTTACGGAACCTACTATTATGATGCTGAGAGTTGACATGTTAATTCAGATGCTGTAGCATACCGGACCGCCGACATGTTGGGAGAGTGGAGAGCCGAGCGAGAATTCAGATCACGGAGCAATAAGGCCGGAAATGCGATGGATATATTCAAATGGCAATTGGGGCCAGGCGTGCTAGATTTGGCGGCCAGGACTACAGTAAGTCATTTTTTCGCTGTCCAATGGGTGATCGCGAACAAAGCTCCACATATGTTCAGCTCTGCAGTGGGAGTCACACCTTTGTGCGTGTTTGTTGCTTTCTAGTGATATTTTCTTTGGGCAGTCTCGCTATGAGTAGCGTATGTTTTCTTCACCTCCATTCCATACACAATATTTTCTCGTGCAAGCTGCCATTCATCTCTAGACCGTATGCAGCACATCGGTTCCGGAAGTGGTAGGACTCAAACGGAAATTTAAAGGTGGGACATTCTTCCGAAACAGAGCATTGCTTGCATGGCTGTCGGAAGCGGGAGATCCACAAACATTCTACCGGCGGTGGAGGTGCAGCTCCGTGGACGCAGCAACGCCAGAGCCTCGGAGCATTGAAGCCACTTGATTCGCGGGTTTTTCTAGCCGAGACATCAGACCCGGTACGTCGCAGGCAAGGCATCCCAATTGGGGAGTTAGGCCGGCCCGCAGCCGTTGCATTGCCCGTCCTCGCGAAAACTGGGTGGGACACGTCGACTCGTATGCTGTGGCCTGCTCCCTCGGTGGCCTACAAACCTCCGATTCGAGTCACCGTTTCATCCATTTTCTTCATACTTCCCGCAGGAGACTTAAATGCTTCTTTTGGGGGTCTGAGCGATTGGTGGGCGAGATGCGCTCCCTATACGGAGCTATGGCGTGAGCCCTTTTCGACCCCTGCAGCCGCAACATGCTAAATAATGCAGGGTCTCGACCGGCGCAGCCGTCTTTCCAGCAGTTGTGGCTGCAGGAAGGATCGCATACCTTGAGGTACTTGCAGATGGATACCATAGTGCCGACTCGCTTGCTATAATTTTTCAAAATCTCACATGCTGTCCTGCTTTAAATTCTCCGTCCCTTCTCAAATTTGTGACATGGGCGGACCTTTGGATTGTGCAGCTGTTGATCATTTCCAGCCACCATGAGGAACCAAGCTCGCCACCATTGCTTCTGGCCCATGGCCATTGCCCTTCTCAGCGCGGGCCAGGCTGCCACCGCTGACTTGAGGCCAGCTCATTTTTTTCCTTGGGAGAAAGAAGTTGCTGTCAATCCTACAGTGGAGGCACCCGGATACTCCACATACGAGGAATACTTCTCTTTCGCCAATGCCAGCTCTGGGAGCATACAGCCGCTCAACGGGAGCTGCAAGGTCTTTCCCGGCGATTCAACATGGCCATCTCAAAAATTATGGCAGTCCTTCCAGAGCAAGGTCGGAGGCCGCCTCATAAAGACCGTGCCACTGGCCCATGATTGCTACAACACTGTCTGGGGAGAGTACAACGCGGCTCAATGTGCCTATGTCTCATCGAATTGGAACGTCTCCTACCTTCAGTCAGTAATATCTCTCTTGTACAGAAAGCTTCAAATGAGCTCATCTGTTTCAGCGCCGACGATCCAACCTCAGTTGCCTGGCCCGTATTCCAAGGCCGCACATGCTTACCCGACGGCTACAACGTGACTGACACATGCACACTTGGCGGTTCTCCTGCATACGCTGTCAATGTCTCCACTACCGCCGATATTCAACTTGCAGTCAACTTCGCGCGCAACAGGAATGTTCGCCTTGTCGTCAAAAACACTGGCCATGATTTCGCTGGCAGATCTACTGGAGCTGGTGCATTAAGCATCTGGACACACAACTTGAAGAACCTGGAGCTCATTGATAGTTATTCGTCACCATCATACAGTGGGAAGGCAATTCATGTTGCCGCTGGTATTCAGGTACATGAATTGTACGAGTTCGCGGAGGAAAATGGGGTAACTGCCATGGGAGGTGAATGCGATGTGAGTATACTCCCGCTCAACTACCCCTCCCACCAAAAAAAAAAAAAGAGCGCACGCGCACTCACTCACACTCTCTATTCCTCAGCAAACACATTAAACTAACGTGACTATAGACCGTTGGAGTAGCTGGAGGGTACATCCTCGGCGGAGGCCACTCACCGCTATCGAGCATATACGGCATGGCGGCGGACCACGTTCTGGCCCTCAACGTCGTGCTCCCGTCCGGCCAGTTCGTCACAGCCTCGGAGACCTCCAACCCGGACCTCTTCTGGGCGCTCCGCGGCGGCGGCGGTAGCACGTTCGGCGTCGTGACGTCCGTCGTCGTCAAAGCACTGCCCAAGATCCCCGTGACCATCTCGACCTTCTCCTTCGCCACGGGCGGCAACATCACCTCCGACGTCTTCTGGCGCGGCATCCGCGCCTACTTCGACTACTTCATCCCCAACGCCGACGCCGGCACCTACGCGTACTGGTGGGTGATCCCGACCGGGCCCGGCCAGTTCCTCTTCCAGATGCGGCCCTTCTTCGCGCCCAACCACACGATCGCACAGTTCGACGCGCTCGTGGCGCCGTGGTTCGCGCGGCTGCGCGCCCTCGGCATCGCCGTCGCGCCCAACACTACGCGCTACGACTCCTTCTACGGCGCGTGGAGCGACGGCTTCGAGCTCGAGAGCGTCGGCAACGCCGACGGCCGCAGCGGCTCGCGCCTGTTCCCGCGGCAGAACTTCGCCGACGCGCGCGCCCGCGACGCCACGTTCGACGCCGTCCGCAACACGACCGAGAAGGCCGGCGCCGTGCTGCTGGCGTTCAATATGAAGAACGGCGCGCCGGCGGGCGCGCTCGACAACGCGGTCAACACGCACTGGCGCGACAGCTACATGCATGCGTGCGCGGCGACGTCGTGGGCCGCGAATGCGAGTGTGCCGGAGGTGAAGAGGGAGTTTGAGAGGCTGACGTACGAGGTGTTTGGGCAGTGGAGGGAGGTGAGCCCGGCGGGCGGCGCGTACGCGAACGAGGCGGATTTGCAGGAGCCGGACTGGCAGGAGGCCTTCTTTGGAACAAACTACGAGAGGCTGGCGGCGTTGAAGAGGGAGCTGGATCCGTGGGGGCTGTTCTACACGCCGACCGCGGTGGGAAGTGAGGCATGGGAGGTGAGGACGGTGGATGGGTTGCCCACGCAGAATGGAAGATTGTGTCGGAAGGGATGATGGCGGTTGCTATTTGGATTGAAATTTGAGCGTAAGAGGTTGCTTTGTTAGCTTCGGAACAAATTTCCGTCGTTGTTGATAGTGGAATTGCGACCGCATGGGTCTGTCGGTTACTCCAGCCGCGCAATCGCTTTCATCAGAGTGTTGCACCCATTTTAGCAGTGAGACGCTCGGTATATGGCGACAGCTTCATTTGCCTTTCCGCTGTCTTGGGTTTCCCTGAAGTTGAGACCCTTGTCTCAACGGCAGGTTTAACGCAATGAACAAACTCTGTACTCCCATTGTCAATAATGCTTGGACCGAAGCTTGCTCGGATGCGAACCTAAAATTTCCCAGGCGCCATCTTCACTTTTCTGGTGCAGGGGTATGGACATGGTTAAACAAGCCTCTTTTCGACTCTGGACATCATGTATGTACTTATCGAGTCTCTCACATCTCGGGATCACTCTTCAGGCAACCGATGCTCCGGTAAACAAACAATGCGGAAGTGCTTCCACTCCTCCAAACGACTGTTTGGGTACCTGAGCGATGTTGCTGACGAAGTACAGAAGTCTGGCGAGCAAGTCTCATGAAGGATCAACGGAATAGTATAGTCCCGGAGACCCCTGGAGAATGTGCTGGAGCTCGTTCGGTTTGCCAAACGGTTCACTGAAGCAGTTACAGGCCCAAAGTCCCATAATCAGGCCAGACGTCCTTGACTTTGTATTATTCATCCAAAATATTCAGACCACTACTCGGAACACCTGGATATGCCCTCACAAGCCCCAAGGCGTGCCTCATCTCTCCGATAGCGGATCCGTGGCGGTTTGCTGCACCTTGCATACAACCGGGCGCAGAAAATCCACGTCCACCATCTCGGTACTTGAACCATTCATTCGTATCTGTCGTATCTTGCATAGCAGCGTGACTAACCCTCTGCATGCGCGTCCGGATTGCCTTATCAGTGCCTACCGGATGAACTGATCCGGCAGGCCTAAACGGCCATATCGATGCGCAATTCCGGTCATCAGTGGAGTCCGCCTATTGCTACTTCTATACTCGTCTAGACCTGGAGGCCCTACTGTCGACATAGGGTAAGCAGTGTCTCACCTACTCGTATATGGGTGAGGCTCAGTTGCGGTGTCCCACAAGCCGACGGGAGATAAGACGCTCGGGGCATGCGCGGGACGAGTCATCGGGCCACAGTCGACCGGTCGTGATCGACGAGGCGCTTTGTTGAGGCGTTCCCCCGGACGCCGTGGCGCACATTGGCGCCTTGGGTGTGGAGGCGCTCTGGAACAGCCGAGCGCCGAATCTTCGTTGCCGTGGCATTGGGGCGGCGGCGAAGTTTCTGTACTGTTCTTCCGAGGTTAATTGGACTCGTCTATGCAGCGAAATCAAGAAGAATGCGGCTATATCCATAGGGCTGTTTCATTAAGCGTTCAATGAACTGTTCCTGGAAGGTGGGGAAACGGCCCGTGTTCTCGACTATCGGACCGGGACCGAACAAGTGGTGCAAACCGCGTCGTGCCGTTGGGATCTTTAGAGGCCGTCGCATCATTTTCGGTAAGAATAGGGTTGATCGGCTGTCGAGGATCAGTGTTGCTAATTGTCACTTTACGAGTAATGAGGAGATGCTCTGTAGGCAGACCAAATGGAGTTGCGGGGGTGGACAAGAGGTCATGTGGTGAATAGGTCTTCGGCCCTACCAGCGTGACAGCTGATCTCATTTTGGGCCTCTCCGCTCAAACTGCGGACTGAGTAGGTCGAAGAGGGGTTGACCGCGTCTGCGCTGGTTGCAGGCTCGATGTTTGAATAAACGCGGGTATGAGAATGCAACAGGATATGAATATACAGCCGGGGCCTATGCACCAAACTCGGCCATTGTGACAAGCGAAAGCTTCCAGACCAGTCGGCAACGTTTCGCATCTCGGATGACTGGAAGCGGGTGAGGGTGAAACAGGTTGCATGACGTATCCTTTTCTTGGGAGTTCAAGGTGGCTTTGCCCTTGGCTTCGCCCTTGGCTTCGGGCGTCTGGGGTCGGTAAACGTCCGAGCCGAGAACGCGTAGCATGGACGAGCATCAAACCGAGTGCAGACTGCAACTTTGAAACTAAATGCGGCCGCTGCATACTTTGTTGTCGTGGCTGAAAGACGGGAACTGATGGTTGAGGGGGTTTCATGCAACACTTGAGAAACGCCCGAGCCTTGTTTGCTGCGTCTCGTCCGTTTGAAGCACACAAGACACGCACAAGGCAGCTGTCTCTTAGTGTGTCCAGAAACAATTGCTCGGTGTTGCAGTAGGGAAGCAAAGGCCGAATACAGCGGCCAGACTGTCTGATGAGGGATGAACGAGTCAGTGGACGCCCATCAGCATTTGCCGTGTCTATCCCTGCCGATCGCAGACACCAGATGGCGCAGGCGTCCCTTGCGGGAAGCGCAGACCACTGTTATCGAAGCGAGGGCAGATAGCAGTAAGGCGCACCGTTATAGCTGGTATTAGGGAACGCCGCCTTCCTGAATACGGCTGGGCGGCGGCGGGCCTGACTCCACGCTCTCCAAGCCGACGATGGTGGCGTTCGCTTACCCCCAATGACGTACAGTAGCCGTGTTTCAGAGAGAGGGCGTTTCAGCGTCGTCTCCGACTACAAAACCCGCCCGCCGCCAAGCACCGCTGCTACGTCCCTCAACACCACCAGCGTTTTCCATCAGCACTGCGACGTTTCGTTTCCGGACGCCGGCCAGCGACAGTCAGAGAGAGCATAAACACGGAATTCCCCCACACCGATGCCGATCCGCACGAGCTCAGGTGGAGGTGGCCTGTCCTCCCACAGGCCCGCCGCCAAGTACGCAGGTTGACGGGACAAGCCCTTGGCTCGTCGCGCCACCCAGGTCCGCTGGCAGTGTTGTACCTGCATTGTCTCAGCACGTGGGCGGAGCGGCCTCGTCTGCGGGCGACTCAGTCACTCAGTGGCGGAGAAACAGCACGACAATCTCCTGAGCGCAACGCAAGGCATCCCGCCCAGCCTTGCCAACATATCGCGATCTGCCAAACATGGCCCCGAGCAACTACCGGGGATAGCCGGTGGTGGAGGCTGCTTGCTTGTGCACAACCTTAACTCTTTGTTCAGAAGAAGCTTCGGAAGGGCCAGAGCGTGCCTCCCCGTGAACTACAGTCCGACCGAACACCACAGGAAAGCGGGAGCTGCCTGCATACCAAGGGCCAGGAAAGAGCCGGGGAGCATAAAACAAACGTGTTGAGCGAAACAGTGTCCGGCGGAGCGGAGACTAGCACATTCCGCCGCCGCCTCAGATGTCGAAACAGGGAGCTCCCTCGCCCAGCAAGCCACATCTATCTGAATCTCTTGGGCGCGCGTCTCCACCCCGCCAAGCCCCTTCCGAGGAAACACCATGCTCATTATGGTCAGTGTCAGGGCTCCCTTTGGTCTCGCTTAGTCCGCAAAGAGATTGGCCTTTGCGGAAGTGGCGTGCTGTGAGTCCCGTTGTAGCGCTCCAGGCAGGCGATAGTGGGACTGTCACATCTACCACCAGGCGTGTATAAAGCTCTCCGTCGAGCCCGCTCAACACTTTCTTCAGCAAGCCGGTCTTCCTCTTCACAGCAATCCCAAAGCAACCAACAATCCGCTCTCTCCAGCAAACACTCATTTCCCTCGACGGGTAACCAACAACTCCAACTTCACCACCAACCACCAAAATGAAGTACTCCACCACCCTCTCCATCGCCGCCTCGCTGGCTGTCGCCAGCGCTGGCCAGCTCCGCTCTTCTGGCATCACTCGTCGTCAGAACGGTCTCTCCATCCCCTCTTCCGCTGGCACTGAGACGCTCAGCGAGCCTCAGTACATCACTGGCTCCTTCGACGGTGGCCTGAAGACCTACGGCCGTGGTGTCGACTGCAGCAGTGGCGAGGGTGGCGAGGCCGACGCTGTCTTCGTCCTTGAGGATGGCGCCAGCCTCAGCAACGCCATCATCGGTGCTGACCAGATCGAGGGTGTCTACTGTCTGGGTGCCTGCACCATCAAGAACGTCTGGTGGGAGGCCGTCTGCGAGGACGCTCTCTCCATCAAGGGTGACGGTGACGCCACCATCAGCGGTGGTGGCGCTCAGGGCGCCAAGGACAAGGTCATCCAGCACAACGCTGTCGGCACCATCACCATTGACGGCTTCACCGTCTCCGACTTTGGCAAGCTCTACCGCTCTTGCGGCAACTGCGACGGCAACACTGGCGGCCGCAACGTCATCATCAAGAACGTCAAGGCCTACTCCGGCAGCCAGCTGGCTGGTATCAACTCCAACCTTGGCGACACTGCCACCATCACTGACACTTGCGCCACGAATGTTGACACTGTAAGCTTCCACCTCCACTCTTATAAATTGCCAGATGCTAACCGCTTGTTCAAACAGCCTTGCGCCGAGTACGAGGGCAACAGCACCGGTGACGAGCCCACCGAGTCCGGCTCCGGACCCAGCGGTGCCTGCAAGTACAGCGACCCTCTCCCCTCCTGCTAAGCGCCTGGCTTTGCGCTTGATGCGATACTCCGGCTCGACAATTAGCGGTACTTCTTTTGTGGCTGGGATAATTCCAAAGTCGCGTCTTTCTTCTTTGACACATTCCCCCATTCCTCTGTAACTATAAGCGCTTTACGCTTTGTATATACTAGAACACGCTTTGTGGACTGCAAGATATTTGCCTAGTTGAGATGGTGATGTGACTTGTGACACTTCTTCTAGATACACGTGATTGTTTAGGGAGAAAAAGAGGGGGGACAGAAAAGATTGGCCGTTGAATCGTTCCTGGCCGTGATCGACTGTGCCTCCGCTGCGCGGCACAGCCTTCTAAATACCAGCTTCAATGCACTATGATATAACGATCATGATAAGGAGTGGAGGAGTGGGATGTCATGCGCTTGACATTCTACGTGGCGACGCTTTGCGACATGCGGAAGGTGAGATTACAGGTCTATTTATAGATGGTCGCTGATACTATCTCCAACGTCTCGCATGGTGCCACCATTTTGATATTTAGCCATACCAAAGACATTGATTCCACTCTCTGAGATCTTCTATACCCGTCTAGTCCTACAGATAACATGGAAGTGCTTGTACTCGGATTACCACGGACAGCAACTCAGTGTTAGTACGGCGCGTCCGTCGTACGCTCCGTCCTTGCTTATCTCTTCGCAGCCATTGCGGACGGTCTAGTGCTACTGGGCTACGGACCCATCTATCACATGCGCGAAGTTGCAAAGAATAAAGACCAACAAGAGTGGATCACAGCTCTTGAGGCAAAATTCGAGAACAAAGGCAAGCCATTCGGGCGCGAAGAGTTCGACAGTCTCCTCATGGTGTATTCTGTAAGTCCTAATAGCCGACTATGGAGCCAAATGTGCATTTTAATGCTGCCAGGGGGTCTCCGATTATCCTGCCGCGATCTTTGTTGAAGAATTCATTGCCGCGTACCCCGAAGCCAGGATCATCCTCTCCATTCGAGATGAAGATGCCTGGTACAAATCGATGATGGGCACTCTCTGGCACGCCTGGAAAAGCTCCGCTCCTGATGAGAATCCGATGCGCTCACTCAGCGATAGATACCATGAGTACATGTGGAAGAGCGATTTCCCAACGAATGGGCGGCAACTATTTCGGGATCACAACAAGCTTGTCAGACAGATCGCTCCAAAAGACAGGTTTTTGGAATTCCACGTCAAGGATGGTTGGGAGCCTCTGTGTGCTTTCCTGGGAAAGGAAGTTCCCACTGCTCCATTCCCTCATACGGATGATTGGGCGGAGTATAAAGCTAGTCAGTAGACTCCTCCGAAGTGAGCCCCACTGCGCACAAGTACGGATGGAAATCATCTGGAATTTTTGTGCAAGCGCGAATCACCTTGAGCTAGTAAGGGAAGATAGGCTGTTATCGTTTACCCAACACTGATACTGTGCAAGTTGTTGGAGCGAGAGGTGCATCGGTCATTTGCTGGGACGACAGGAAAGACTCGGGCTTGTCTACTTGCCGACCTCCTTGACCAGCCAAAGCTCCGTGGGTTTATAAGCTTCATGTGCTGCAGGGACAAAAAGTCTAAATAGATACTCCGGGATCGACTCGGGCCGGCGGGATGAGCTCTCATCGGATCGTATCCTTCCGAGACCCTGGCATGAGATCATCTGCCCACCACGAAGAGAATAGAAAGACTTGGCCACCGTCTGGTTGATACTGAGCAAGTTGGACGAGCGCGGACAAGCCATCCAAACAGCGAGGAAATGTTGCAGAGGTGTTGCGACCGAGGCAGAAACGAAGGCACCGCTGAGTCATCAAGGCCAAGCGTTTGCGGCCTCAGGAAATCGACCACAAAGTCCACCTCATCCATCACAGCCATCTCCACGCTTCGACTAGATATACCGAGCGCCTATCCATCCCTCAGGAGGCTGTCGTGAGTGCGCACATCGCAGCATTAAGAGACCTCGCTCTGTGGTCGTGCTGCTTGGCTTATGGCTCGACGATGGCTCACAAGGGGCTGGTGATGAGGCGCGACCGCGGCAGGCTGTCGCAGAAGCAGTTGCTTCATCCCACCCGCCGCGATGGCGGTTCCGAGGAAGTGTATTCTCATCTTCTCCGTCGCCCGAATGTTCTCAATCTTCGCCCTTTCGCCTCATTTACCCGTCTGCACGGCGCGCTGCCACTTCCTGCATTCCAGTTGCAATTCCAGGCCTCCATTCCTCTGCCTATTATGCACTGCAGAATCCGCTGATCGCCAGTCAGCCGCGCCGACCATTTTGCCTACTGTTTTGATTTTTAAGAATGCCGAGACATGGCTTGTGCGAGACTAAGCCCATCATACTCAATCTTCAAACGTACGGCGTTGGGCTGTTTTCCCACACCATGCCGCTAAGCCTCCCGCTCCCGTACCGAATCTTTAATATTGCCTCCCAGCACCAAAGTCGCACTCTGAAAGCTGGTCTTTCTCTCTATTTTTCTGGCGTTGCTAGAGAACAATAATGTTTTAGTTAATCGCTTTGCCGCCGCGATCCCCATTTCAGTTGAACGCTCAGCGCATCCCTTTTCCCGGAAAACTGCGATCCTTGCTTAGACACGTTCCAATAACATTGATCTCCCCGTCACTCCCCATTTATTATTTCCTCTTTTCTTGCGTTAAAGCAGGCGTCGCTGGCCCGACGGTTCCAAGAAAGACCCCCTTGACTCTCCCGCCCGTCCTCTACCGCCATGTACGGAGGTTACCAGAGGGTGCCGTCTGGTGCCTCGGACTGCAGTACGGAATACTTCCTACCCAGCTCCCCCGGGCCCAGCAGCTCCGCCTCCGAGGCATCATTCAACGAGAAGCAGTCGACAGCGAACGCAACGGCCGAGCTTCTCGAGGCGTCGTTCGCAGATGTCTCAGTCAAGCTCAAGACTTATCTCCGGTCTCGCGGCCTGTGGCTGTACGACATATCCCGCTGTCTCGGTGGAACGACACTCGCGCCCATTCTCCCCAGCTTTCTGAGGCCACGAGCTTTGAGCGACAATGGCGGGCCCATTTCTGGAGGCAGCCCCCACGCCAACGGCATTGCGACGCTTGACGGAGTGCGAGGGTTTGCCTGTTTCTTCGTCTTCAACTTCCACTTCCTGTTCATGTATACCCTGACGTCTGTACGCGGCTATGGCGTCGACCCCACCGGCTCTTCCAATCGTTGGGTGCACCAGCTGCCTTTCATCAAGCTTTTGTACGGCGGGCGCTCTATGGTTTGCGTCTTCTTCGTGCTCTCGGGCTACGTCCTCTCCCGCAAACCACTGATGGCCGTCCGCTCGCAATCATACGATTCGATGCTGCAATCCCTCTCGTCCTCCATCTTCCGGCGAGGGATCCGGCTGTTCCTCCCCACCATCATCAGCACCTTCATCGTCATGCTGACCATCCGCGCCGGCTTGTTCATTCGGGCGACCGAGATCGCGCAGGACGGAGTGACCATGGCCTTCGTCGAGCACCACCCCATCTACTTCGGGACCTGGCAGGAGCAGGCGTGGGACTACTGGAACTTCGTGACACACTACATCGACTTCACCAACTGGGGCGAATGGTACAACCTGTACGACCCGCACGTGTGGACGATCCCGCTCGAGTACCGCGCCAGCATGGTCCTCTTCGTCGCTCTCGTCTGCTTCGCGCGCGCCCGCACCGGCTGGCGCCTCTTCCTGATGGCCTGCTTCATGACCTTCTGCGGCCGCTGGGGCCGCTTCGAAATCGTGCTCTTCCTGGCGGGCGCCTTCCTCGCCGAGCTGGACCTCATCACCAACACCTGGGGGACGCCGCCACATCGCCGCAGCAGCAATAACAACAGCCACATCACCGCCAGCCTGCCCCTCCCCATCACCGCCACCCCTCCGCGCACACCCCCTCCCAGTTCGCCCTGCACGCCGCCCCCCTCCTCCACCTCCGAGAAGCTGTTGTTCTGCCCCAGCTCGCCCATCTGCCACGCCCCGCGCGCCGCCCTCCACTACGCCCTCTTCGCGCTCGGCCTCTACCTGCTCTCCTTCCCGGACGAGTACGGCGACTTCACGCCGGGCTACGCGTATCTCTCGCAGCACATCCCCGCCGCCTACCGCGCCAACTGCGCGTACCGCTTCTGGCAGTCCGTCGGCGCCGTGAGCGCGCTGTACGCGATCAACAACAGCCCCGCCCTGCGCCGCCCCTTCCTGACGCCGCTGGCCCAGTACCTTGGGCGCATCAGCTACGCCTTCTACCTCGTGCACGGGCCGGTGGTGCACAGCCTGGGGTTCGTGACGATGCGGACGCTGTTCGCGTGGGGCGGGAGATACAAGGTCGAGGAAGGGCAGGTGTTGTTGCCCGGGATGACGCCGAAGGTGGTGGAGGCGGGCACGATGGGCGATCATGCGTTTGCGGCGTGGTTGTTTGTCGGTTGGGCGTTTTTGTTGGCGGTGAGCGTGTGGTTGGCGGACGTGTTTTGGCGGCTGGTGGATGTGCCGTGCGTGAGGTTGGCGCGGTGGGTGGAGATGAGGGTGATGCGGAGGGATGCGTGAGGAGAGGTTGTCAGACGACTCCATCGTTCTTTTTCATTTTTGTTGCTCTGTATGTGGGACGTCGGAATGTGCGCAGGCTCAGACTGTAATAGCAGGGGGGCGGTCTGCTCATGGCGGCGGTGGGGGATCAATTGCGATCCTTTCTTGAAAGCATTTGGTGAGCGTACGGAAAGGCGCTTAGAATCATCTCTCTCTCCTTATTTCCTGTACAGTCTAGCACGATTCTTGCTTTGATGGCTGAAAAATAACTCGTGGATCAGAAAGGGCTGTATCATTACCTAGTCAACCCCAAACATTATCCACTGTCCCCGCCATCTCCTCACCCGAGCCTGCGTAGCTCGTCGTCAAAACAAACGCCCCCCGCCACGGCTTAAACTCTGACCAGAAAGTTGCGATCGAAAAAGCTTGGCCCAAGGCAGAGTTTGGTTTCCCCGCGTAACAAGGCGCGCAGCGTCGTCCCTGGGTCCGCAGGAGTTTCAACTAACCCTGAGACGGCTGTTGAGGCAAGATTACATCGCGTCAAATTCGAAGGACTGCTCGCATGGATGTTCCCGGCACACCTCTACCCGTCGCTTGTGACGTGTACTTTCGAGTTCGCGTCACAAAGTTCGTACAGCGAAAAATGCGCACCCTCTACCGCAGCACCGTGACAAATCCCACAATTAGGTGAAGGACAAAACTACCCACAACATACCCCTACAACACCGGCGGCTGCTCTGCCTTCTCGGCATCGCGCTTGCACTCCTCAATCAACCTCACCTGCACCTCCCTCATCAGCTCCACCGCCCGCTCATCACTCAAATCCGTCAACGTCCTTACATCCACGCTCCTCGCCGCCAAGCTCTTTGCCGCGATCCACTCCCCCTTCGTCCGCGTCTTCTCCCCGCAGCCCTGCTCCCCGCCGCCCACCACCTCTCTCGCCCACTCCCCCCATGCCTCGCGCGCACACCGTGCCATCTCGGCACCCTCCATCACCAGCCCGAAACAGTGCGGCATCGCCTCAAACTGCATCCACCTGACGCTGACCCCCTGCTTTTCCATCCGCCTCACCAGCACCGCGCTCTCGTCGCTCATCATCTCCTGGCCGACCTGCACCAGCACGGGCGGACAGCCTTCCCACCTCGCGCCGGGCACGACGGGGCTGACGAGCGGGTGCAGCAGGGCCTCGCCGTCGGCGTGCAGGTGCGCGCGCGGCGGGGTGGCCGGCCAGATGGGGCACGGCGGGTAGCGGGCGGCGTGCCACTCGGTGCCAGGGAGGTAGTCGTAGCGGGCGTTGGTGCGCTGGCTGGGCAGGGCGCGCGTGAGGTCGGCCCACGGCGAGGCGAGGGCCATGCCACCGGGGAGGGGCACAGGCACGTCGGCGCCGTGGAAGGAGAGGGTTGGGATGTGCGAGGGGGAGGGCGTGTTGGAAGGCGAGGCGGCACGGTGCCACTGCAGGAGGGTCTGCATAAGGATGAGGGCCAGGCTGCCGCCCGCACTGTCGCCGGCGAGGATGATCTTGGAGGCTGGGACGGGGGTGTGGTAGGAGCCTGGCGGGGGGTAGAGAAGGGAGAGGTAGGCGACGAGAGCGTCAAGGAGGGCGGCCGGGAAGGGGTTTTGGGGGGAGAGGCGATAGCGGACGGAGAAGGTGCGGCCGGAGAGCGCTTTGGCATAGCGGACGGTGGCGGGCCGCTGGGAAGAGGCGTCCATGAGGTAGTATGCGCCACCGTGGAAGAAGAGGACCACGGCATCGGAGGTGGTTTCGGCAACCAGACGTTTGTACTTTTCTTCTTCGGAGAGGCCTGAGATTTCGGGAGTGTCCTTGAATGCGTTCGTGCGGTGTCCGTGCCATTCGCCTTCGACGGGAAGGAGTTGGGGGATCGTGTAGGTCTCCCCCCCGGTCTTCATGTCGTCGATGGCTTGCAGCAGCCTTTGCCGGACGTCGTCCTCTGGCGGGGCTTGCATTGTGACTTTGCTGACCCACATGGGCCCCTTGACTTCCGGAATCTTGTTTGTATTGCGTTGCTGCTCGGATATTGAAGGCGGGTTGGGTTTCCCCAGCTCAGAGCGCAGGATTCCAATGGTGAGTTCTGTTCGGAGATCCCATTTGCCTGAGTTGGAAGACATGGACAGGGTATTCAAGAGCGCCGTCTTCAAAATCATGGGGAGCTTGGGTATCAGTAAGCCCGCTAGGGCTGACGCAGGCATGTCGGCCATGATGGAGATTGTTGATGGAGCCCTGTACGGGAACGCGCAAGGAAACGGTGAGTTGTGGTGAAGGTCGTGAGCCGAGGCAAGTGGGGTTCTCTTAAAGATTACCCCGTTAGAGCTTTACCTTGCGAAGAGCTTGGTCTGATCTACCGGGTTTAAAGCTGTGGCGCTTGGTGAAACGGGCGTAGACTACAGTGGCGACGACATCGATCTGCCGTTGGCCAATCACATACTGGTCATCTGCCCCGGACCGAGCCCACTCGCTAAATCCGAAGGCTTGCTGCTGTTCATGTGGTCTTGGAAATAATAAAGCACGCGACAAAAGTTGAAATAGCAGTGACACAGGATTTGGATGAGCACTAAACGAAGTGAATCTGCCCAGCCGGCGGGGTCCATGAAAAGACCATTTGTCGGTTCCTTGGCGCATTGGTGACGATGTATTTCTCACACCAGCAACGTGTGGACACAGAACAGTTGTATTAGAACGACGGATTCTCTGGCCGCCTAATAAATGCTTTCCTACGGGGAAGCATGATTGAAAGCCAGGGCGACTACCTCGGACACCCAGTCATGTGTGGATCCACCGGCGTCTGCTTCGGCGATTTACCCGATTGAGCACACTACACAATGCAACAGGTCGTGTCTTCATCCACCCATCTGGAATCAAGCATTCTTGGCCTCCTCACTGCCAATCGGGACCAGCTTGCCGACAACCAGGTACTTCTCCGAGAAGCGCTCCTCCCAGCCCATCAGAGCCTCCATCTCCTCGTCTCCGAGATCCGCAAGGGTGTCGAGCGGGCCGTCGAGGTCTTTGGTAAGCATGTCCTCGTCAAAGCTCCCACAGGCCAGGCCTCTGCTGGCGTCACGGCCGGCGAAATTGGCGTAGGGACCTCCGGGGCCGTAGAAGTTGCGGCCGGGGGTGACGTCGAAGACACGGCCCCGCACAGCAAGGTAGACGGGCATTCCGTTGAGGCCATTGTAGGGCAGCAGAGTGCGCGGAGTGAATGTCCGGAAGACAACGGGGGCGGGAGCCTTGGGAAGGACCTGCGGCGGCTTGGGACGCAGGCGGAGGTAGACCAGGAAGACGAACAGCGACAAGAGCAGCATGTTGATGGGGGTCATGACGGACTGGCTGCAAGCACATCAGCATGTCGTCACGGAATGCAAGGGTTGGGTGTTACGTACGCCTCGGCCGCGGGGGGCGCAGAAGGCATGTCATCTGCAGTTTCGAGGGCTGTGTGAGCGCGGTGGAGTGTTTCCGCAGCGACGCGGGCCGTGGGAGTGCTTACCGGTGACAGCGGATTGTGGCGGCTTCTCCATTGTCGCGGAAAGCGGGGGGGCGGAAGTGTAATAGAGGGAGGATCGAGACGCAGAGCGAGGGGGATGGCGGGCAGGAGATGAGGCGGAGCAGAGGAGGAGCTGGCGAAGGCGATGAAGCTGCGGCGGAGAAGGTGAGGACTGCGGAGGCGAGTGGTGTAGAGTGGGCGAGCGAGCTACAAGTGACGCAGCACAGCAGCTGTGTGGCCAGAGCGCGGGCTGCGGACGCCGTTTAGTTGCCGAAGCCGATGGATGGGTGGACAGTGAGGAGAGTGGGCGGAGGGAATGTGGCCGCCTCTATCCGCGCCCACGTCAGCCAACCATCTCGCCGGTGCCGCCCAACGCTCATGCAATCGTGTGTCGCCATGTCGCCGCTGACACGCCCGGTAGCACGCCCGAGAGGCCTTGAGCACACCTCGCATGCGCCTCCGCCATTCGCCCAGCCGCCGTCGCTCCGGCACACAGCCAGACGCTGGACAGGCTGAGCGCGACAGCCGTGGGCGCTGGTCTTCTGAAACGCCTGCCATTTCCCTGAAACCTCTCTTCGTATGCCTGTCCGTTGTGTGCGCCTGCATGCCAGCTACAATTTCGGCGTGAGCCCGCTCACTTCATTCCTCGGCCACCAGCTGTTTATTTCTCCTCCTCAACTCCTCATTTGCCGCGCCCGCTGCATCTTGACCTGCACTCTCCCGCACCGCGCAGCCCATCTCCCGCTCGAAGCCGCCAATCCTGCGTAAGTAGAACGACCTGCTCCCTTTCCTATTGCCGTTTTGGGCCGCTGCCGCTGCTCCCCCACACCCACGGCCGCAGACGTTGCGCCGCATCATGCACACCACCGCTCAGCCCTGCGAGATTGCAGTTGGCGCCAACCCTCTGAATCCTGGCATCATGCCTTCGCCGGCCGACGCCCTTCCGCCGCCCAAGCAGGGTCCACCCTCCCCAGATCCCGGAGCGGTGCTTCGGCGAGAGTGGCGCGTGAAGCAGACAAAATACCTTGATCCCTTGCTGTTCCCTTTGCAACCTTGATCTCGCTCTCCAACCTTCTGTTGTTCGCTGTCTGTTTATATATCTCGTGGTGTGCTCCTTCTTGGCGCCCTTCAGCTGCGGCGCGAGCTGTGCAAGATAAACACAGCCTCTCCCGCTGCTCCCTCCATCACGCTCAAATCGCTGACATGCCTCTCCTCACAGCCTCCGCCATGTGGAAGAAAGGCTTCCGCAGCCGCGGCAAGGAAAACCCACGCATCGCCGTGGGCGAGCCCGTCCTCATCGAAACCTCCTTCGACGGCCGCCTGCAGACACGTGCAAAGCACCGCCCGCTCATGGAAGTCGCCAATGAGGCAGCCGCGAGCCTGCGCCCGCCTCAGCTCGACCTCCCTCGAGAATCGGTTGCCGCCTCGTCCGTCTACTCCCAACCCGATCCCCGGTACTCCAAGGCTGCCTCGTCCTTCTACTCGCAGCCCTCTCCCAACGTGCCCTACGAGCACTGGCCTCCGAACGCTGGCCTGGGATTCGCCTACCCGTACGATGTGTCGCCCGTCGAGGAGAGCCCCAATGCCTACGAATTGAGTCGGGATTCGGACGTGAGCGACACCGACGAGCCCAAGAGCCGCTTCAGCTGGTCCACCAAGGCCACGGCCACGCCCAGGACCGCCTTCCAACATAGCCCTCCGCCGAGCCCTCCGCCTCCACTGCCCGTCAAATACGACACCAAACCCCAGCCCTCGCGCAATCCCTCGCAGTCCTTCCAGAAATCCATGTTCGAGGCCCGCACCAACAGTCTCCGCTCCGTCACTTCCACCATCTCTACCGTCCGCAAGCCCGTGCCAGCACCCTCGCCGCAATCCACCATCACGAACGCGAAGCGCTCCCAAACCCTGCCAATGCCAACCTCCAGCACGCCCACACCAACGAGGCCCACGCCGCCGCGGTCCTCGTCGCTGCGCTCTGCCACCACCGTTTCGGCCAACAAGACGCTGCCCCTCCCGCCCCAGCTGCAAGACAGCGAGTCCATCACCAACGGCGACCCCATCTCCAAGTACACGGCCCAGCTGGACGACCTCTCGCTACGGCGAGCCAACATTAACCGCGTCATCAAGGACCTAACCAGCCTGCCCGACCTCAATAATCCCCTGACCGTCGACTGGGCCACGCGGCGAGCCAACGAGCGCAAGGTCAAGAACCTGCAGGACGAGCTTACCGAGATCGTCGCCCAGGAGCACGAGATCGGCATGAAGCTGCACCGCGCCAGGAAGAAGGCCGAGAGAGAGGAAGGATACGATGGCGCGACTACGGCGCTGTGGGTGCGCAGGGTGACGAACCCTGTTTGATGGGGGAGAGTTTTGGATTGGACTCGCGTTCCGAGTAGATGAGACCAGGGAACAAGCTTGTCCTTTTTGGCGCAGGGCTTCAGATTAATGATGCAGGAATGCTCTTTGGTTGTTCGAAAAGCTGCTTTTATTCTTTTTTTCTTTCTTCCTATTTGATGTTCTTGGCGGCGTCATACCCTTCCTGCGGTTCCCTGGAATATCCATTTTCTTTATGTTCTGTAATAGCGAGGATCTCACAATCCGACTCTTTTTTTCCCATCCGCGTTCCGAGATTTACCAAGGGGGAGTGGCCATGGTCTGGCGGACATGGACCGTTCGTTAGTTCATTGCGTACAGCAGTGAAAGGGTGCAGGTATCCTCAAGATAGCGAAAAAGAATCGAAAGAGAAAATTAAGCAAACTTCACATGGGGCAAACAAGGCACCGGCGTGTCCAAGTAAGCGAACTGTCAGGACGAGGTCCTGACAAACGGGGGTTGGGCATGCGCCTCTCCCGGAATCTCATGTTATTTCGTAGGTATCATATATCCCTTTGTCCCAGGTCGTCTGCGCCCTCGCAGCGCTCATGGAAAGAAACGCCGTTGCCTCATGACATGATCCCTTTTTTCAGCGGCGAGCGCAGGGGCCTTAGCGTGGTCGCCACGGCAGAGGCCCATCATTTCTTGCCCGACTTCTTGATGCCCTGAGTGCCGGTGTTGAGGGGGCCCTTGCCCTTGGCCTTGTTCTGGAGTTCCTGGAGAGCCTTCTTGTCTGTACGCGTCCCCTCTTCGTTAGCCATGGCGGGGTCCGGCCGCACGACGAGCAAAAGGAAAAAGTACGGAGCATGGCTCGGCAGACGTGCTCGAGTAGGAGGAGCTGCGGCCGTGGTGATGTTGGCGCCGGGCGGTTACACTCACCGGCCATCTGCTTGGCCTTGAAGGCCTTGTCGTCTTCGTCCTCATCGACCTCCTTCTTCTTGGGCTTCTTGTTGTGGATCGGCTTGGTGCCGTCTGGCGGGGCGGGCGATGTTAGCGGTGGCGTGTTCGGCGGAGAAGAGAGTGACAGGGCTGCACGTACTTCCCATTCCAGAAGGCATCTTGGGCAGTGGTTCTCGGAACCTTTTTTTTTCTTTCGGGTTGCGCGGGGAGAGGGCTGCGGAGGTGAGACGGAGGGCTGCGACAAGAGGGCGGTGGGCAGAAAGAAAGGCGGCGAGGGCAAAGGGCCTGGCCGCCTGGGGCCGAAAGTGGCAGTCGCGGCCAAGGGTCGGGCTCACGTTGCTGGGCGCGCGAGTCAGGCGTGGCATCTGTTTACACCCGGCGCCCGCCAAAACAACAACCTTATCCTCCATCCACCGCCCGCCCGCCTCGTCATCCCCGCACACAACAACACCCGTCTCATCGCCGCGCTTTCGCAACTGCGCTACATTTGTCGCTGTCGGTGCCCGATATTGCTTACACTTCACATATCACCGCACAAGCACACTGCAACATCGCTCACATTACTGCCATGGCCCAAGAGCAGGGCCTCTTTTCCGTTCGACGGCCGCGAGAAGTGCGCATCCCGTCCCGCTCATCGCGGCCATGCTGACAGACTTTCAAGACCCTCGGAGGGCTCAACACCAACATGACCGGCATCCCACTGCCCAGCTCCGCAATGAAGCGCTCCAACTCAAACTCCAACATGGGCGCTCGCGCTGGTCGCATGTCCCTTGCGCCCGGCATGGGCATGGGCCGGCCTGCCCAGCCCAACTTTCATCGCTCGTCCTCTGGGAACAATCTCGCAGACATGGGCTCATCATCCGCCCACCGTCAGTCCATGGCGCCGAACATGTTCAGCAGCGGGAGGAAGAGCTTTGCGCCGGGCATGATGTCAACGCCCGCCCCCGCAATGACTGGAATGGACCAGAGCTCGCAGAGACGGAGCAGCGTATGGAGTGCTCGCCCTTCAGCTGGGCTTGGTGGTGCGATGGGTGTCAAGCAGAGCTTCTTCGCGACGGCACCGGCCGCCCAAGCCGTCCCCCAGGACCCGCGTCGTCTGAGGGATCCCAGCGTGCGTGCCCAGATGGCCCAGGAGCTGAGTGAGTACTTGGCCCGCAACAACTTCGAGATGGACATGAAGCACTCGCTCTCCCACAAATCTTTCACCTCGCCCACTCAGAAGGACTTCAACTGCATGTTCCAATGGCTCTACCACCGTATCGACCCCAGCTACCGCTTCCAGAAGAACATTGATCAGGAAGTTCCCCCGTTGTTGAAGCAAATGCGCTACCCGTTCGAGAAGAGCATCATGAAGTCGCAGATTGCAGCGGTGGGTGGCAACAACTGGTCCACCTTCCTTGGATTGCTGCACTGGATGATGCAACTCTCCATCATGATTGAGCAGTACGCCTCTGGTACATACGATGAGGCGTGTTTGGAAGCTGGCTTCGATGTTACCGGAGATAAAATCATCTTTCAATTCTTGACGGACGCGTACAGGGACTGGCTGCAGGTGGAGGATGATGCCGAAGACGAGGCCGATCGCGTGATCCAAAGACATGTCGACAACATGGCTGCGAAATTCGACGATGCGAATGCGGCCCATCTGGATCAGGTCAAGCTCCTGGAGGCTGAGCACAAGGCGCTGCAAGACCAGATCGATGAGCTCGGCAAGAATGGACCTAGGATAGCTAAGCTGGACGAGGTGAACAAGATTCTTGAGGAGGACCGCGTCAAGTTCGAAAACTACAACAAAAGCATGGAGGCCAAGGTCGAGAAGTACCAAACTCGCGTCAAGCTTCTGGATGACGAAATCAAAAAGGTGGAGGCTGAACTGGAGGAGGCTGAGCAGGACAAGGCGAATCTGCAGGCCATGGTTGATCAGCAGGGCATCACCATCCAGGACATTGACCGCATGAACACGGAGCGTGACCGTCTGCAAAAGAGCGCCGAATCCACAAGCTCACGGCTTGAGGAGACACGCAGGAGGATCGCTGAGAGGGAGTTGGAGGCCACTAAGAAGCTTGACGAGCTCGAGCGGACAGTGGAGAGATACAACTCGCAAGGCTATGAGATTGGCATCATTCCGGCCACGGCACCAAGAGCCAATGGGGAAGATTTCGAACTTGTTCTCACCCTCAGTGGGGCAGGCTTCAACCCATCCCAAATGGACAGCCAATCAGACAGACTGCTCACGAGCGCTGGCAATGGCTATCAGTATCACGATCTCCTCAACCTCGACCCGCGGAGAGATCTCAAGAATTCAATTCTCGGCCTGAGGAAAGACATTCGCGAGCGCATGAGCGCGGCGCAGGAGGCCGATTTCGAGAATCACGAGATGCTTGACAAGGTCAAGGAGGCCATGGACGATAAGCTTGCCGAGGTCGAGGCGCTCGGCCACAGAGTACGGGCTGCTGAAGAGGAGTTTGAGAAGACGAGGGAGGTCACAACGGCGCAGAAGATGGCATCTGATGCGCAGATTGAGCGGATCGAGAAGGAGATTGGCAAGATGAGGGCGCAGGTGTCGGACCACATCCAGCTCATCGAGCAGCGGGAAATGAATACCAACATCGAGTAAGTACCGGCACTGGCTTTGGTAGCGACGGTTTTGCTGACTACTTCTTTGTAGGTACGAACAGATGACTCATCGCGCAACGGAGATCCGCGAGCAGTTGCATACCGAGGTCGAGCGCATGCTGAGCGATGTGGTCAAGTGGAAGATCAACCTCCAGACTCAGTTGGAGAACTACGAGGAGTTTGTGCAGCAGTCGGTTGACCAGGAAGCAGCAGAAGCGCAGAATGCAAGGGAGGGGAGTGCAATGGACGATGCGATGCATGATGCCATGGAAGTTGATAGTTAGTGGCGACTGGAGTGTGTAGACGGCACTTGTCGATTTCCCTGGAAGTGTTTTCTGGGCCGAAGACGGCTGAATTGGGAGGCTATATGTTTTTCGTTACGGTCGGATGTTGGGGTTTTGGCGTCGAAAGTCTGGGGGTTTGGGATGATGGAGCGTGGATATGGGATTACGATACCACTTCTGCCTTGGCTTGTTAATAACGATGGACTCAATTGTTCTCTGAAGATGCGATTCGGTGTGCATTCGCCGCTGTTCTGTCGCTGCTCGGAGATTGAGCTCTGATTCGGCGGCGCGACGTCAGAGCTCGCGCATCAGCAACAAGCATGTGAAAGCTTCCCACGTCAACCCCATCTCCAACCACACCACCCTCTCCATTCCTCGTCCTGGCCGCGACTGTCTTCGGCCTCCGCTTCAACATGGCCGGCTCCACGACCGCTTCTGATGACGACGAGGAGTACGTCAAAGGCATCCTCCAGCTCGCAAAGGTACGCACACGCTCACTTCCGTTTCTCCCCCCCTCGCTCCCAACCAATCGCTGCATCCTCCACCCCAAATCTCTCGCTCCAGTCCCTTTCACTGCCGCAACACGGGAGCACACCCTCGCTCATACTCCTCCGCTATCCCGTTCGCCCCACAATGAGCTAAATCCGCAGTGAAAACCCAGGACAAAGCCCTCGCCCCGCTCCACGCCGCGCTCTCGAAGCCCGCCCGCCGCGCCTACATCCAAACCGCGCTGCTTCTCCTCGCCACCGGCGCCCTCTTCGCCACCGCGCTCGCGGCCTACTCCGTCTTCTACTACGCCTACGTCCCCACCCGCGGCTTCTCCGTGCCCGTGCACCTGCAGTTCGACTATGGCTCGCCCCCAGCCGGAGCGTTCGCGCCGGGAGCAGCGGGCGGGGGAGTGGGGCTGTTGTCTGCAAAGCACCCGTGGGGCGCGGCTACGGGCTTGCGCAAGTGGCTCGTCAGCGAGCAGCCGTACGACGTGCGCGTCGAGCTGGACATGCCGCGCACGCGGGCAAACCGGGAGGCGGGCAACTTCATGCTCGGCGTGAAGCTGTGGGGGCCGCCGGGCACGAAGAGCGGCGGCGCGAGCGTTGGCGATGGCATCTCGGCGTTTTCGCTTCCCGGCGATGATGCTGCTGCTGCTGCTGCTGCCGCTGGCGGCGGCATGGAGCAGGAGGTGGTGCTGGCCAGCTCGAGTCGGCCCGCGATTTTGACGTGGTACAGCGATGTCGTCGAGAATGTGGGGAAGGCGGTGGGGTTGCCTTGGTATGTGCTGGGGTGGAGGAAGGAGGCGGAGAGGTTGGTCGTGGGCGTGATGGAGGGGGTGAGGTTCGAGCGCGGGAGCTGGAAGTATCTGCCGGATAAGGTGAGCGTGGAGCTGAGGAGCGCGGAGAGATTGCAGGTTTATGGGTGTTGGGTCGTCTTTGAGGCCAAGTTGGGGGGATTGAGGTATGTTTTTCCCTTTCCTGTTTTCACTAGTGACTTATCTTCCATTCTGCTATGGAGGAGATGCTAGATCTGGTGGAGACTTTTTGCTAAGATAAAATTTCCGGCAGATACTTCATGTACAACTATCGCCTTACAGCCGCTCTCATCTTCACCACCGCCTTCTGGGCTGTCGAAATGACCTGCATGATCCTCGCCTGGCTCGCCCTTTCCAACGTCTTCGCTGCACGGCCGCGCGTCAAGCAGGAGCCAAAGACTGAAGACGAAACGGACGTCAAGACCGAAGGCGAGACCGAAACGGATCTCCCAGAGCTGTCAGACACACCACGCACGTTCCCTACGTATGCAGGACAACCGTCCCTCCGTTACGAGTCTCCCAACGTCAAGAGCGAGGAAGACGAAGCTTCGGGCGGTGTCTTGAGAGATGTACCCCTGGCTGGTGCTGGTGCTGGGCAAGAGGCCGACGATGAGGATGAGGATGCAGATTTTGTGCTTGACACGGCGGGCAGGCATATGGATCGGGATTCGGGGTTGGGAACGAGCATGGAGAGTGGGCAGGAGAGGAGGGAATCGGTGAGGAAGAGGAGGTCGGGCTTCTTCGGTGGGTCAGGAAGCCGGAACCAGTAGATGGCGAGGCAGTGTTGTGTGTGACCGTGGAGACATGATACCCAGCAGTGGCTGTAAAAATACTTGCGATCCCCATTGATAATTGACATGCCAATTCAAATTGCACTCGACCACGACCTCGAAGAACATTGCAAGAGAGGCCCTTTCAGGGTAATATCCATCGCATCCACAGTCACTAGTATTCCAACTGCAGTTAAAACGAACCAGTGAGGAATCCCAGCTCAACTCAGCTTCGCGCATACACAATGGCATACCCGCTCACTGGTCTCTTGGAAACAACATGCACATCACCCGCAACCCTCTCCCAACTAATGTTTGCATCTCCTGGAGCGGGCGCATTGTCTGGATCCAGAGCCACTTCAGCTGGCTGATGCCCGCCGCTATTGGTAGAAACATGGAAGCCCTGACAATGATTGAGAATATCGAGACGAACCGTATTCTCTGTCAGCCCATATGGCCATTGAGGCATGGGCTCCGTCGTAATGGGACAGAGCGAGGATAATAACAGACATGGAAGCGACGATGATGACCAGGGCTGACATCTCTGGTACCCACTGAGCGTTGCTTACAAATCCTCGAATTTCTTCAGTGTGCATTTTGAGGGTAAGAGATATGATGATCTTGCGCTTTTGGCTTTGACAGTGCTTTGTAGGCCTTCTGACGCTTCCTCCAGTAGACTGACATTGTCAGCCTTTCGGTAAGAACTCTCCACAGAAAAATTGTTTGAAGCCTTGGTCGGAGGGCAGAAGACAGTTTGACAAAGGAATTGGCCGTTTAAGTAGTGATGAGAAAGGGTGCAATCTCAATAGGTTGGAGGACAATGGTTTGGATGATGAAGCAGGACATGGCCTGTTCAAACATATTTACGAGAAGAGACTAGCAAAATCGACACTCTGTTTCCGACTGAGCCGATAGCATACGTGGGATTGAGCTGTGGATTTTAAATGCGGCACCATCTTTTCAGCCGAGGCGCTGTGGCAGCTTGTCGGAGGATTGCCACCGTATCGACAATCAACAAGAGACATGGATCCCTGTGATCACTTCAGCGGGGATTCCAGGTTTTCGAACGGAATCGCCTCTTCCATGCTTTGCTTTCTGTGAGTCTATTAATACGTCTGGCTCAGCTTGCGTTGTGACTGGTGAGACTTCCGAGCCTCGGCGAGCTAGACAGGCAGGATTGTGCGGTTGACACGCTGGGAAATTGCCGTGCCAGTAGTTGCACCCGAAGTCGCGGTGGACAGGGATCGCTTCCAAATACTTCTATAACTTGTATGGTCTCATTGTGTACTCAGCCACGAAGGATTCAAATTCTCTTTGTCGGGTATGGATGTAATCGCCTCTTTGAACCAGGGTTTATAGTAACCCTGTCATCCATCAGCGCAGGTTCAGCCTTGTGAGCAGCGAGCAGAGAGTGTCGCCACGCTCAAAGTCACCGCACATACATGTAGCGGCGGCCGATAATCCGCTCGCATCATGCTTCTGATTCGCGGCTACCGCGGCGTGATAGTTGAAGGCTTGGGCACCTCTTTCAGTGAGATACCCGCAACTGACACGAAAGCGGAAGAATATAGGTTACGTCATTTTCCTATAGCAGGTATGAGAATGAAGATGAAGGGAGCAATGGGGTATGCACTATGATTCGGAAAACTATGCCCCCAGCTCAGGATCGAGAGAAGGCAGAGCGCAGCGCCAGAAACGCACCATTTCACTCCAACCTGCCCTGCCCGCCATCACCTCCCCCACCTCCTCCGCCGAACCTCGCTCTCGCCAACGCCCTCAGCATCTCCATCGTCCTCTCCTCCTTGGCCCGATGCTCCGCCAGCTTTTCCTCCCGCTCGGCCGCTCTTGCCCGCAGCATCTCCTCCTTTCGTATCTCCCTCTCGTTCTTCCGCCTTTCGGCTTCGCTTTTCCGCGCCCGAAAGTCGTCCACGCCGTCCCCTCCGCCCATGAGGTCGCCCTCGCCGACCTCCTCTGCATCCGGCGACTTGGCATCGCGGAAGGCGCGGTGCACCGCCGTCGTCGCGGCGCGTTTCTCGAGCTGGCGCTCGCGACTGCCCGGATCGGCGCGCGGCGCCAATTCTTCAAGGCGTTCCTTTCGGAGGGCACGGTCAGCGCGGCGGAGGGCGCGGAGGGTGGTGGTGCGGGCTTCGGCGTCTTCGGCGTTGAGTTCTGGAGGGGCGATGTTAACAAGGGCTATTTGCGTTGGAAATGGCAAGGGTTACAGGAAAATGTGCGGAAGCAGGGTAGAGAGTAGCAACTTAGGACGACGTACCGTCACGCATCTCCAGGTCCTCCAGCCTGGGCACCGCAGGGCCAGAGCGGCGGGTGTTGACGAAGCCGGGCATAGCGGCGGGACCGAACTCGTCTTCATCGTCGTCGTCGTCATCGTCATCGTGCCCATCTCTTCTTTCATTGCCGTTGTTGCCTTCTCGGTCTTGCTCCCGTCTCTGTTGTTGCTGCTGCTGTCGAGGCCCAGCGCCATAATCCGGGGATTGCCTCCGATGGGCGCCGCCGTGCGCGCGTCCGGCCTGCTCACTCTCATCCTCCTCGGCGGCGTTGGCGACGGCTTTCTGCAGTGTGGCGGGATCGTACCAGCCCTCTGCCAGTTCTCCACGGTTCCTCACGAGCGTCAGTCTGCCAGAGTCCACTTCACTTCTTTTTTTACTTTTTGTTTTGTTTCTCTGCACAAAGGAGGACAGCGAATGTGGAAAACTCACCACTTTCCGACGAAGCTCTTCCACCGCCCCTTCACCTCGGCCTCGTCCAGCTCCTCGAGGATCTTCTGCTTCTGGATGTCGAGGTACAGCGCGAACATGGGGGCGTAGCGGGCGTAATCGTGCTTGGAGAGCGGGCGCGCATTGAGAGGCAAGCTGACCGGGGCGGAGGAGGCGGCGGCAGCGTGCTTCTTCTTCTCGTTTCTGCGGTCATGGTGGTGCTGGGAGCGGCTGTGGTGGTGGTGATGATGGCGGCGCGAGGGTGAGCGCGAGCGCGTGCGCGTGCGCGTGTCGTGTCGGTCGTGGTGAGGGGAGCGCGAGCGGGAGCGCGTGCGATGGTCGCGGCGATGGCGGTCGGAGGGCATGCTGGCTGTGGCAATGGACGCGCGGGGAGAGGAGAGATGGTCTTTCGGGTTGCGGAGAAAAAGGTTGGGTGGAGAGAAGAGTCTGGGGCGGGATGATGCAGCGGTGCCGATCATGAAAGCTTGGCGCGACTGGTGCACCCGGGCACTTGGAACACACTTTTTGTCCGTTGAATGAAATCTATTTGGCATTGGGTATATGGGTACATGATGAAGCAATGCGGCTGTTCCAAATGACAGCACATCGTCGTGTCCTGCGCAGGTATCGCCATGGCCGTGCCAGAGACGGCCAGGATCAAGGCCAGCTCCCATCTCCGCATCCGTCAAGGCGGCGAGGTGATATGACGATAGGCGAGATCTCAATCTCACTTAAGCAGAGAATGCCCAGGCGTGCCTCTTCCAGCCCGAGCCAACCTGCTTGCCGCTCCACTGCGAGCAGTCGACCTCTTCGGCCGTCCCGACCGCCAGTCCGATGTCGTTGCCGCCGAACACGGCCGTGTTGGCGCCCGAGTCGATGCAGAGATCAAAGTTGACGTTGGCCCCGTATGAGTTGGTGTCCTGCAGCGTGGGCATCGAGCACACGTCGTTGCCCCCGGAAGCTGTGTGGAGAGCAACGAGTCAGCGTGTCTGTGTGCGGACTTGATCGCAATACACGACGTCGTGGATACGAGCAGTGTGACAATGGTGTTGCCGCTTTGGAGCGAAGGCCGTGGCCTCCAGAACTCCATGCGGGTGGGCTTGCTTGGCCGCGGAAATTGGAAGTGAAGGAGGCGGGAGCCTTACCAGGACAAAGGTTGTCGACACGCACAACAACCGACTTGGTGCCGCTCAGCTTGTTGCCAGTGCTGTCCGTCTCCGCCGTCAACGCGAAGCACTTGCCGCAAGCAGGCCCAGCTCCCTGGCCGCCAGCGACGCCGTAGAGGTTCTGCGAGACGGCAGCAGAGTATCCGGGCTACACTTCTCGTCAGCGTGCAAGCCCTGCCCGCGGAAGGACAGAGAACATACATCGAAGTAGAAGCCGCAAGCACCGGTCTTCTTGCAGTTGCCCGAGCCGTTGTTGTCGCTCGAGCCGTAGGCCGTTATGGTCGCCTTGTAGCCATGGGCAACGCCCAGCACGGCGGTGAAGTAAACGAGAGACTTTCCGAACATGACGATGAATGCAGAGGCTGGTGAGACAAGCAAGATTTACAGGAAGGAGTGAAGTCCGGTGGTGAGCGATATCACTGGCAGAGGGCGCCGTCAGGTTAAATAGCTGCACACCATCTCTGCGCACTGCCCTCCCTGAATCGAAACAACTTCCCAATGCCAGGCATGATGCGGCGATCCACGCCTTCTGGCCCGTTTCGGCTGACTCCATGGTCTGGCCCCTAGAAGGAGGGTGAACGGGCCTTGCTGCTTGGTGTGCCGCACGATGCCGAATTCCCTACCCATGTTTCGCTAATCAACGTGAGGACGGAGGGCCGGCTTCTGCTTTGAAACGACAAGCCTTTTGCTAGCGTCCTGGACAGGAGCCATGCAGGGTAATAAACTGCCTCGTTTCAGGGCCTTTTGCCGAAACGGGGCTGTCGCCTCGCACCTCAGGCTCCTTAAGCGGCTCTCGCCCGAGCCCGCGCGTTTACCAAGCATCGCGATCAGCGCAGATCAATCTGTGGGGAGAAGCTTGCACCCTGCATTTCTTCTCATGCGGTGAGCACGAAGACGGCTGTGGACAACGGTCGTCGACTTTAAGACGGGGGATTATAGCTAAGGTTAAACAAAACAGCGCGAGCGGGATCCCGGCGAGCCACATGTTGATAGAGTTGGCAGCAGATTGGGTTTTGCCCCTACGCCAATGACATCCAAAGCCATCCGTCCGGAAGTGCGCTTCGCTCCAAGAGCTCACAGGCGTCGCCGCATGTATAGTTGTCGCCGAAGCGGGTGCATGTGGCCGTGTCCACGCACAGGGTGAAGGGCTCGGGCGGTTGCGAGACCAGCATGCGCCGCCAGGACGCTGTCGGACACGCTTCGAGCCGGTGTCGCCACTTGTTGTTGTGGGCAATGATCAAGTTCCCGCATTCATCCCTGCTGAACTTGAAACGCTGCACGAGTAGGGCGTTCAGCCCGTAGGCGTCGGCGCCACGCCGGTCGGGGGAAAGGTAGAGGCAGCGCTGCAGCTTGGTGGATGCTTCGATGACGGCCTTCCATCGCTGGCATGTCCGTTGGATGAGGAGGAGGTCTCTCACCGGAGTGAAGGAGAGGATGAGCTCGAGAAGCTCGGTACAGTTGAAGACGGTCTCAGCGGCACTGACCATGGCGCGCGGGAGCTGTTCGCACGAGAGACGGGGAAGAACAAGGAGAAAGATGGTTCGGAAGGCCCCCGCAGGAACACACGCCCGCTCAAGACATTAGACTGATTGCGGCTATTGGGAGGAAGGCGGCGGTAGCGGAAGAGCGAGGCCGGAGAGTTATGTTTCTTGGAACGCGGGGGGGCTGGTTGAATGCGTGGCCCACCCGCCGGTTCCGAGCATCATCACTTCATATGTCCGCCACTTCCCTTCCTTGCTTTCCCCCGGAGCATTGTTTGCTTCATGAACTCACTGCAAATATCTTCGTGCCACCATCGCTAAAGTAGGGTCTCCTATTGAGCTCCTCTAACTATCTCGCATCCCAGCAGGCTGCCATCGTTACACCGGAACGCCTCCACTGTCTCGCTACCCGACATGTCATCAGCCCAGCAGCAGCAGCTCTCACCAGGCGCTTCCGTGCTCGTTGCTGGCGTTGCTTCTCCCCTTCAAGTTGCTGCAGTTGCTGCCGCGGGCATTCTTTGTCAGCTTTACTACCGACTGTCCACAGAGCGCCTACCTGCAGTGATCGCAGTCGATCAGGTTGGACGAATTGGAGCAGTGCTGCGACCGCTGGCAATTCTGCAGGTTGCTCGAAAACGAACACGCCGTGCAATTGGTGCAGTTGGAGCCTAGAGTGACAGCTCGCATCAGCCTTGCTCGGCCCCAGGGTGCAAGGAGGCATTCTACAGACAATTCATGCAGTCTTTGCAACCGACGCAGTTACTGCAGTTCTTGTTGCCGTCCTTATCTAGCGGGGTTGTCCTTTCCGAGCCCAGTGGTTAATCCAATGGCTCAATGTGGTCGCGCTCCAAACTTACGACGGCACAGAGTCCCCCTCTGTCTTTGAGTTCCACTGACCCATGTTGAAGGCTGCTCCAGGTTCAGAATCGAAAAGAATAGAGGTTCCAGAAGGGATGTCGGCGCTTCGGCAGCGATGGGCGAGTCCAAGAGCTCATTTTCAATAAGCCTCCACCGCGAGATTATTCCCCTTATATCAATTATTGCTGCCTTGAGTTCTGAGATTATCCTAATCACAAAATGCGGAGAAGATAAGGGCGAAGCAGACTCCCAGCAACGGATACGTCATCGACCGGTGCAAGCGAAGTGTAATGCGAGGATCATGCAGCACTCTCGTCAATGGCTGAAGGTGGTGGCGCTTTGAAGCCGCGAATGGCGGGCAAGCCGAGTCGTCGTACGTTGGAGTGAAGAGTCCCATTAGAGCGACGATCCTGATACTCCTGCGGCTAACAGTTCTCCGCGATTGGAAGGCAGTCTGTATTGGACAAGGATGCGCCAGTTCTGCCGCTCACATGCTCGGCGAGGATGCTCTTGGTTGATCAATAGCATGGGGGACCTCTTCACCGGTCGCCAACGCCTTTCTTTCTTGTGACGGATAGAGTGCATAGCACAAAAAAAAGCAACAAAAAAAAAAAAAGGATGCATGGTTAGCTGAAGGATCTGCTCAAATGCAACAATTAGGACTCCGAATGCATTAGCGCTTGGATATACTTGAATGCTCCCATCACAAGCATGCCCATTGGGATACTTCTCCACACCACCGCCAAGGCCGCACAGTTGACCTCACTCGGTCCCTCACACCAAACGTCCCCCCTCAACGTTACCGCTCAAGAGTAATTCCCGGCCCTCGGTCCAAAATACTCGCCAGCTGGCAGCTTCAGCCTCGTGCAAGTTGAGCTCTCGCAGCCGCTCTCCGCCGAATTGCCCCACCAGTCGATCTCGTACCCGTTGTACTCGACCGCGAAAAAGATGATGACCGCGGAGATGGCAATCGCGGTTGAGAAGGTCGCCGACAGCACGTAGTTGTACTTGGACCAGAAGCCGAGATACCGAGTGCGCAGGTACACCATGCTGAACCAGCCGGGGATGACGGCCGGCCAGACGTACGCGATGTTGTACGGACTCCACAGCGTGCCGCCGTTGAGCAGCGGCACCGGGTGCGCGCGCCGGAGCCAGTGCGTCTTGGGCAGCCGCTTCTGGATGAGGAAGAAGATGATCGGGATGAGCGCGCCGACGGGGAAGGCGCACAGCAAGGTCGTGTACTGGCCGCCGGTGCCGAAGACCTTGCGGGCGCCCATGCTGCCGAAGAGGACGGCGGCGGAGAAGTACGTGTTTACGCCGGGGCAGGTGAATTTGCTTTTTTGGTCACTGTTCATGGGATAGGTGAGCAAGGAAACAGCGTGGACGTCGATGCAGAGTCGGACTCACGATTCGCAGATATCGTGTATGTTGTGGATTTGGAAGTTCATGACCCCCGTGCAGACAAACGCCGAGACGAACGTGGCGGCAGCCTGAGCCCAGAACGTGACCCGGGGTGGGATCTTGACATAGTGTGCCAATTTCAAGTCGTTGCTGAAAGCCAGAGCGTGCGCGGTCGTCACGTATCCGTAGCACTTAAAGAAATTCATCGCGAGAGCGTTGCCGGGCAGCCAAGCTCCGCCGATGAACTCAGCCAGGTAGTTGTACTCTACTTGCAGTCCCGTCGACGCATAGATGATGCCGGTGGGGATGACGAACACAAAGGGCGAGTCCAATACCGAAAAATACAACACCGACAGTAGTCTGCGAGGTGTGTGAGTGCCTCCTCTCACCAAATGAAAGATGAAACTTACGTAGGTGGGCCAACCTGCCACTGCGCCGACGCCGAGGGCTACTGCGAAGACATTCAGGATGAAGTACCACCATTCGGGGACTGCACTCCCGGTCAGTAAGCAGCAGCAAAGTAGGTAGCGGGCGTTTCACCTTCGCGGTAAACAGACATCAGCTTGGTGTGGATGTCCTTGAACTCGTCTGACGGGTTCTTATAGCCCCGGAAAAGGCTGCGGAAACCATTGACGAAGTCCTGGCGATGGTACAGCACGCAGTAGGAGACTGTGGCGGTATACACTGCGAAGCTGAACCAGTACATGGTTAAGCTACTGGCCGCGAGGTAGACCGGAGAGTATGCTTGATACTTCTCCTCATCCAGCCATCCACGATCGTCCAGAACCGCCGAGACGTTGAAAGATTTCCCGTAGTGGTTGAACATCGAGTTTGTGTTGATTGGGAGGTATCCGGTGTGATAGGCATTGGTGTAGTACATCCCGATGATCGTAATACCTCCGAGAAAGCAGCCGATGAAGGTGTTGATGGTGACGGTGAAGGGAATGACCAGCGGATCAATGTTGTGCGTGGCAACGTTCCAGTCAAACGTGGGCAGCGGGTTGAAGCCCAGGCCTTTCTTGAGGCCGGTGATTGCGGTCAGGTTGAAGTTGTTCGGAGCAATCCATGCGAGCCAGTTAAACAAGCTGAGTGCTGCAAAGATGTAGTCCGGGAACCAGAACCACACAAACATGAGGGCGAACGCGTAAAGGAAGGAGCGGAAACGGGAAACGCTGAAAAGCCTCTTGAATGGGCCAACCACAGCATAGTTCCCCTCTGAGGTTTGTCAGTCTTCTGGCGCCGATGTCGAACATCATATGAATATCTTACCATCATGCAGCGAAGTGTTCAGAGCAATGGTCACCATAGTCTTGGGCCAGAGACAGAAAGAGGGATAAACCAAAAACTTTCGCAGAAGCCCAGCCAGGCCGTAACCCATGAAGTCGGTGGACAAAGCCAGCAAGATTTGGTAGCCGAAAGATGCTGCATACTTCTGGCCAAAGTAACGATCCAAAAACTGTGTGAAGATGATATACCTCGAGCTCGGCAGCGTCTTTCCTACACTGGCCATAATGGAAATGAGCATGTGCTCCTTCTTGTTGAACGGCCCGGGGTTGATGCTGTGTCGGACGCCGAAGAAAGTGAAGCCGACATCGGGCAGATACTTCTCAGCGGCCTTGCCAATTGGGAAGCTGAGCAATTGTACTACCGGCGCTTCGAGGAAGATTGTGGGCTGGCGGACGCTGAACAGTTGGTTTACGAACGCCAGCACGACGACGAAGCAGATGCCGATGACCCAAGCTCGGATGGTAGAGCAGTGGGTATTTGGATCGTCGTGATTGTCGACAACTGCACGGACCTCGGCGTATGGGCTGTTTGTTGTGAGTAACGAGACCTCGAGCTTGGTCTCTTCGATGATCTTGCTGTGTTTCTCCGGTTGCGCCGTGATTGACTCATCCTCCAAGAATTCTTGCAAGCGGGCCAGTGCCGCGGTGGGAAAATTGGGATCGTGCTGATGGGTTTTGAAGAGTTGGGCCGCAGTCTACGACGAGTCAGACGCGTCATCATGTTCCCACTACGAGGGAATGCAGACCTCTCTCGTTTGTTCAAGGCTCAGAGATGTTGCATGCGCTTCGACCGTCGCATTCAGCAGTCTGCAAAAAGCTATTAGGGGGATAACAGGAAGGCGATGTAGAGCTCCACGAACCTTGCGGCATGTTCTACAGAGGCTTGATGGCCGTCAATGTCGCTATCATGTCCCTGAGATCCCTGTCAGTATCTGATAAGTACAGCGTCACAAGTTGAGCGACCAAGGCTTTTGGCAGAGATAGCTTACCCTTTCGGCATCCCCTACCGTCACTTGGATGTTTTGGTCCTTATCTGACAAGTCCGCCATGTCCGCCATCGAGCGCAGCACAGAGGTGAAGAACAACGAGGATGTAAGGAGATGAGGGTGCTCTTAACCCCTCATTGCATTATATCGACCCACACGTCCGCGTCCTCGCTTCGGACTATTATGTCAAAAGAATACTCTCTTCCTCAATGGCGGCGGAAGGCTAGCCAGATTGTGAGATGTCCGGCAGTTGCCACTCGCAAGTGTGATTGCACGGCTACGTCCGCCTGGTCTGACCATCAAGAAAGGAGCACAGTTACCCCATTTTCGGGCGTAAGAACCAAAAAAAAAACGACGGGTTGCAGTGTCTTTGCATTGGAATGGGAGCACGTCACCCTACCAGATGCGAGAGTGGAGAACGCCAAGCCGGTAAACATAAGCACAACATTTCGCGCGTCTCTGACACCTTCGGGTTAGGCATGCAATTATACGGAGAATTTATAGGCTTGAATCGCCGCGGAAAAATCTGCAAGTTTTGCGAGATGTTCTCTCGTGTCTCCCTTTATCTTCTCTGTCAAAGCGACTTGACTTTTTTGCGAACGGCTTTCAGTGGGGATTGCCCCATCATTGAGTTTCGCTTACCGTCATATCTTACGTCAAGCCATTCAAGGTCCAATCATTGTCTTTTCTGGTGTGAGATGAAATGTGAGACTCTGGGTGACTATACACACAATAGCTCCTCAAACAAGGCCTCAGCTCAAACAGGGTTGCACGCAGCCCGTCTATCATCGCTGGCCCGCCGATTATCATGACTATGGCAATTTTGACAATAGAGTGGGATGAGCACGCATTAATCCTGGAACAGTGAGAGGTATTTCATGTAGAGTTGGAAGAGTTGCGGACTCATCGAAGGAGCGGGGTCTGAAGGCGCTGTGTGCAAGCATCAGGCACGGGGTCCAGGGTATCATACTGGGCTGACCAAAACACAGTTTGACTGGTCAACGGTAGTAGGACTCGGCTACACGGGCTGGACTATAAAAGATTGCCAAGCTGGCGTACGAGACCTATTCGGCTACCAGTTTGACCGCGGCCCTGGGCTTACCTGCATTCTTGAAGAATGACTTTCGCGCTGCGAACACTATAGGAAAAAGCTTCTAGGAAGGCGTGGAGAATGCAGAAGCAATGCTAGTGCTGCTGCGAGTACCGCGCCACAAGCTTGCGTTGAGCAGTTGAAATATTGATGGCGCATGGTCCTGCCAGCCTCAAAATGGGAACCAGTTCGCGAAACTGACGATGGAAAGTCTGGTTATTCTCCTAGCTAATGAGTGGCGTTGGCTATAGATATCTGACACTATAACCGAGGCAAACAAAAAGCTTAAACAGATCAGGCAATAAGACGTTGATCAGCCAACGATTGGGCTCATGTTCCATCAAATATTGCCCCGCATGGAAGCATGGCTTCAAAGAATCTCCCTGCCACTCTCCGAAATCTATCAGAGCACATTGAAATGCCAAGCACATTTGCTTCGTGATCAGGAGAGAAGGGATGGACGGTGTTAGTAAACACTGAGTCAGCAGGACAGCATGTTACCTACCGAATCAGGGCATAGCTTATCTAATCCACTATCCCACTTCTCGCCATCACATCATTGGATCTCGTCCTGACGTTCATCCGATTCCCATCTTCCTTCCCTTGCTTTCATCGCCTCCATCCCATTTGCATCTCAATCGCAGGGAGAACGAAGATGGACAAGGACGGGCTGCCGACATACAGCGCGGTGGCCAGCCAAGGCCCAGCCCAGCCACGTCGGCGCTTCCGGAAAACACGCAGCCTCAAGGCCATCGGTGTCGCGTGCTTGGTCTACCTGGCATACGCTCAATGGTCCCAGCCTCGGCTCAGCCGCCATCAAGAGCACGGGAAAGGATCGACTCTGTCGTTGGAACGACTGGAAGCAAACCTGGCAACATGCGCGAAGCTGCAGCAGAAGCCCCAGGACCCCAGCGGCCCTCGTGCCCGCAACGCCCGCTACATTGACGGCCACAAGCCAACGCTGATCAAAAACGCCACTGTCTGGGTTGGCGACCCCGTTGCCGGGACGTCCGAAGAAGACGCCCGGGCTGGCAAGGGCTATGCGTGGGTCCAATCTGACGTTCTCCTCGAATACGGCCTCATTAAAGCCGTCGGCGTCAAGATCCCGGAAGACGACCTTCCCGCCGATCTCTTGGTGTACGATGCACAGGGCCATCAGCTCACAGCAGGCATCGTCGACATGCACAGTCATGCCGGCGTCAACCCCCTCCCGGAATTGTGGGGTAATGAGGACACGAACGAGTTGTCGGCCGACATCACGCCGTATGTCCGCTCCATTGACGGCATTGATCCCTTGGACCACCAGATCCAGGTCATCAAATCTGGCGGCGTGACAACCTCGCTGGTTCTGCCTGGCTCGGGCAACAACATCGGCGGCGAGGCGTATGTTCTCAAGCACGCCGTTGGCAAGCCCGATGGCCGTCTGGAAATCAGCGCAGAGGACATGCTGGCTGACCCCGACCGCAACTGGCGGTACATGAAGATGGCTTGCGGAGAGAACGCCAAAAGGGTGTACGGTAGAGTGGGCAAGCAGGGCCCATTCAGCAGACTGGGCGAGTCCTGGGAATTCAGGCATGCGTTCGAGCAGGCCAGCCGCTTGGTCAGAGAGCAGGATGATTGGTGTGCCGCGGCCTCTGCTGAGGGTGTAGAGGCAATGCCCACCTACCTGCCTCAAGACCTCAAGTGGGAGTCTCTGTCTGCTGTCCTGCGCGGCCAGGTCCATGTCAACACCCACTGCTACACCGTGCCGGATCTGGAGGCGTTTATCGACCATACGAATGAATTTCAATTCCCCGTCCGGGCCTTCCACCACGCCCATGAGACTTATATTGTTCCTGAGGTATTACACCTCTATCCCCCGTCTGTCAAGAGCTTTTCGCTGATTTCAGTAGATCCTCAAACGCGCTTGGGGCGGCCGTCCGCCAGCTGCGGCCCTGTTTGCCGACAACATGCTGTACAAGAGCGAGGCGTACCGGGGTTCCGAACAGGCTGGCAAAATCCTACTCGAGAATGGCATCACTCCGGTTTATGTGTCGGACAATCCGGTCTTGAACGCCCAGCATGTCGTGTTCGAAGCCGCCAAAGCTTACCGCTGGGGTCTCCCCTACCATGCCGCCCTAGCCGGCGTGACGAGCGCACCCGCTGAGCTTCTCGGCCTGGGTGAGCGCATTGGCAAGGTCAAGGCTGGCTACGACGCCGATATCGTTGTCTGGGACAGTGACCCGCTCAGCGTGGGGGCTACACCCCTGCAGCTCTGGATCGACGGCACTGCCCAATATGACGAACCGTATGTCTTGAACAAGTCCAAGTCCGAGCCAATTGACCCCGGCAATGCTGTCACCGTGGCGCAGGAGGCAGTCGAGGCCAAGGATGTCATATTCACAGGTGTATCCAGGGTTCTGCTTCCAGGATTTGAGCAGACATCGGAACAATCCGCTGCTGTCATCCGGAATGGCAGAGTCATCTGCGTGGGCACATGTGAGCTCGAGATCAGCGCTGCGTCTTCGGAGGGCGTCAAGTCTGTCGCGCTGGAGAATGGATACCTGTCACCCTCATTCACCGTCCTTGGGTCCAACCTCGGCCTTAGCGAAATCAGCGCTGAATCCGATACAACTGATGGCAGCAACGGCCCCGATGTCTTCAGCCGGGCAGTCGACGGGCTGTTGTTTGATAACAAGCAGCTGGCCGCCGCTTACAGGCACGGCGTCACCAAAGCCATCAGCGCTCCCAAGTTTTCCGGCGGTGGTTCCCGCGGTGTCAGCGCCGGCTTCCTCACTAATGCGAAGCATCCGCTGGAGAAGGGCGCCATATGGGCGGATGAAGTGGCTGTGCACCATGTCCTCACTCTCGGAGCGAAGCAGGGAAAGACTCCCTCCACCTCCAGCGCCATTGGCGCCTTCCGAGACAGTCTTCTCAAAGCCGCCGAGTTCAACGAGACCTCTCCGGGCTCCGAGTACTCCGAACAGGCCTATCTCAAGCAGGTGGTTACGGGCGATCTTCCCCTTGTCATCAGTGTGGACAGCGCGGACACTATTGCGTCACTGCTTCGCGTTACGTCTGAGGTGGAGAATGCCGTGCATGCTGATATACGGCTAACGCTCGTTGGCGCTGCCGAATCCCACCTTGTTGCGAAGGAGCTGGCGGATGCTGGCGTCGGTGTCGTGCTTGCTCCACTCCTGCAGTACTCGCAGTCCTGGGACCAAAGACGCTCATTGACCGGCGCTCCCCTTACCAATGGCACTGCAATCGAAGCCCTTCTCGATGCCGGCGTTCTTACTGCGATTGGCATCACGCAGGGGTCGGACGCGAGGCACTTGTCTCTGGATGCCGCCATCGCCTACGTGAATAGCGGGGGAAGGCTCAGCGAGTCTGAGGCTCTGGGCCTCATCAGCACAAATTTGTTCAAGCTGTTGGGATTGAAGAGCTCAGTTGACGCCGTAGAGGACTTTGTGGTCTTTGAGGGAAGCCCGCTGGAGATCCAGTCACGAGTTGTTGCTGTTGGAAATGGCTTTGGGGGCGTTTCGATCTTTGGCTGAGCGCTTTGATAGAGCTAGCGTATCACTACATGGGCACCTGTATCTGGGTCGGGCTTAGCAGGAGTATTATATAGGCATAATGCCGCAAATATAGCATCTACTGAGCTGCGGAGTGAGGCAGAGATGGAAGACTGAATAAGACCCGACCCTAATCGTCAATGGTGCTGGATATCACAAAAGGCGTAACATACAATCTCAAAGGTCTGAAGACTTTCGGATGATTATGCAAAGACTCCAACATAATTCCTTTCATGACTTCGTGATAGCCCGAGCCGACGGCAGCGAGATAGAAGTTGGGCCAGAAGCTAACGTCATACGAGTCCAACAAGGCAAACTTTGCATCGTCAATGGGCCATACTCAGAAGCCTGAAGACGCTTATGGAACTATCGTTCTTTCAGTAAAGCCGTCCAGGAATCATACGCGCTCATTCGTACGTATCCAGAAGGCGGAAGTCACACGCTAAGAAGTTGGGAGATTCTCTGTACAAGTGGGAGCTCATCCTGCATCAATGGTACGACACCTCCACCCTTGTGGTCCTACAGATTGCTCCATCCCGCCCTTCCACCAAGTGCTCCTCGCTATCATCATCATTCAAAATCTCCGTGTCGTGGCCCGTACCCGTCTTCTGATACGCACGGGCCTCACCAAGGTCTTGCAAATGTATGTGCCCTTCCGATCTGGGGTTGCTGCGGCTGGCGCTTGATGAGTTGTTCTTCTTCTCAGGGCTCCAGAGGTATCGAATCGCACGCATGGCCGGCATAGAGCTGGCGATGATGCCGACGGTGGGCTCGGCGACGGACCAGGCCATGGGAATCGCCATGGCGTACGTGGCGTCTGCATTTTTGAGGAGGTCGGGCAGGAAGCCCATGCGGACGCAGCTGGTGATGACGGCACTGTGGCAAAAAAAAAAAAAAACATGTCAGAACGGGGAAGGGAAGCCCACTACTTCGCAGACATCGTCTAACTTACAAACCCCCCAGAAGTAGGGTCAACAGCGTCTGTAGCTTTTTCTTGGGCTCCATCTGCAGCGGCTTGACAATGGGGATGGACAGACCGTAAACCATAACGTCGGTGAATATGCCTGTGCTGGCATTCCCGAGGTAGAAGGCGGCCTGGTTGATACACCTCCCCTTGACGCTGCTGTCGAAGGCTGCAGCTATTGGATGGCACTGGAAAGCCGCGACGCAGACATTGATGGTCGTATTGGCGCTGACGATGCCGAATGCGACCCAGTTCAGGACAGGCAAGGTGCGGCTCGGGATGCCTGCGAGGATGCGCCGGTAGAGGGAGAGCACTGAAAGCTTGACCATGCCGAGTGTGGTGTTGTAGAAGATGGCGCAGAAGTAAACGGCCTATCGATGGATTCGCGTAAGTACTACAAGCTCTGGGTCTTCAATTCCGGGCCGCCTACCAGATTGTACCTGTCAAGGCCCTCCACGCCGTGTCTGTAAAGAACAACCTCAATGTGCACTCCCATTCCCCGGTCAATGGCTGCAGACGATGCGGTTAGTCAGCTGAGGTGGGTGGTCTGAGGAGGCTTTCTGGACCCACCTATTAGGACTGCGACCGTAAGTCCCCAAAATGTCAGCTACTTTTCGTCAGCTTCCTCTGCTTTTCTTCTTTCTGCCCTCCCTTACCACGGCGAGTAAGTTAAATACTTCCAGAATGTCAGCTGCTGCAAAAGCTTCAGTCCAGAACACTCACCATCGTCCATTCCCAGAAATTGCGCCCATGTTATCGGGAGGACATGTTCGTAGCCATATCTCAACTTCAGGCAGTATCTGGCTGCTGTGCGGAGAACTAAGGCGAAGAAGACCAACACAATACATGAAATTGTGAAATGTCTGACGGCGTCCTGATGGGGTGAGTTTGGCGGTAAATGCAGTTATGGGAAGGGCACCTACGGTCTGCTCATCGCTGGCTGATGCCGGGAGCTGCGTGGGAATATCCATCCTGCGGGCTTGTGGAATGCGCTCCAGAGAGGCGGATCCTTATGGCTGGAGCCTATCCTTTTGACCAGCGAAGTCTTAAATTCAGCCCGAGTCGCACGGATCCCCAAAGAAAGTAGAGGTGGCAGCAAGCAGCGCCCACTGCCGGCCATCTTCACGTTCCTCAGCATGCTTAACAATTTTGACTAGGAGCCAGGGAGGAGGATGAGCCAGCCACTGCTGGTCCCGCAGCAACGCCGGGGGCATGCATGGACGTTGCGCAGCTGACCCGAGATCTGCTCTACCAGCGTTCGTTGCATTCTGATAGGGCATTGGAAAAAATGCCCCCCAGGTGAGAAGAGCACGCCCACGTGGTACAGGACTCGCAAGATCGCTTAGATTTTCTGGAACAAGCAGCGAACCGAGAGACTGCATTGCCAGTGCTGGAATTTTGCGCACAATCGAGTCCCCTTACAGGCCGAAAGACGATCAGACAAGTGACCGGGGGACGAATACCGGGCGCCTCAGCACGCATCCAACCGCCCCGGCCCGAGTATTATTCTGGGGGCAGAATGTGATAGAGTTTAATAATGTCTTCGCTGACGGAAAGTACATGACGCGCAAGCATGGGTATGCGCCGGCGTCAATGTTTCCAGGAGCCTGCAGAAGCAGGGTGAGAGATGCAAAAGGTGCATGGCGGGAAGCACCGCTCATCCCTCACATTCTCGCTATGCATGATCCATGCAAGCTGAGCAGGGCGGTCCAGCGGACCTCGTAAGTGACGGATAGCCGTAGAAATAGCGGCATCGTCAGACTCGATCTTTTTTTGCCGGTTTAATGTAAACTGCGCGAAAGATGTATGTGAAGGCGGACCTTGGAAGAAAGCCGGTAGGCCGTAGGTCCGGGGGCCAAGTCCGCGCTGCCACCAGAATGTCCTGCAGGACACTGTTACACAGAGTAGCACAACATCATTGGAACGTGAGTTGGTCCTTTGGATAACGAATGCCGGAGGCGAGCCAGCTCACTCACAAGCAAGCGGACGGCTGCCGTAGCGGCCCCTGTGCTATATCCCAGTCCGTGAGGCAGTGCTAATAGCGATATCCACGTCTCCAGACACGGAGACACGACTCTGCCAACGCAACGTCTGCCGTGCTATCGCACACAAATGCGCCTTGCCGCCGCTCACTCAGCCTTGCCCTCCCTCAGCCGTAGCTGAACCTCGAAATCTTGGTTGTACGCGACCCCTCCAGCGACCACATACCTGCCCTCGCGCTTGACCTCGAAATCGAACCGGCGGACGATCTGCAGGCACACAGCATTAGCTCAGAAATCCCGACGCCGATCTGGGCCCTCCCTCCCGCGCCCCCACCACCTGCACGTCACACAATGGGACGGGGGGCGGCAAACTCACCTCGGGCAGCAGCTTGTACATCTCCAAGATGGCGACGTCCTTGCCCAAGCACACCCTCGGCCCCACCCCAAACGTGAACTGGCCGGCCTCCATCTCGCTCGCCTTCCCCGCGTCCAGCCACCGCTCCGGCCGGAAGGCCTCCGGGTCGGGCGCGTACAGCGCCGGGTCGCGTTGCACGACGTACGCGTTGCTCGTCATCTCGGTGCCGGCGGGCACGAACCAGCCTTCCCCGTCGCTGCCGCTGCCGCCGCCGCCGCCGCCCACCACCTTGCCGCCCGGCGGCGCCACCCGCGCAAACAGGTTGGTCGCCGGCGGGTGCAGGCGCAGCGACTCCTTGATGCAGGCCACGAAGAAAGGCAGCCGCGCGCGCGTCTCCTCGAACTGGATCGGCGTGTGCAGCTGGCCGGCGATCTCGGCGGCCGCGATCTCGGCCTGGCAGCGCGCGAGCGCGCGCGGGTGCGTCGCCAGGAAGCGCAGCGTGCTGCCGAGCGCGGTGCCCGTTGTGTCGGCGCCCGCTTGGATGAGGAGCGTGACGTGCGCGCGCTTTTGGGTCGGAGTGAGCGGCTGGCCGTCGATGCGCGCTTCGAGGCAGCTGTGTGCCATGCGAATTAGTCTGGTCAGCTTGGGAGGTGTTGCGGCATGAGTTGGGGGTGGTGGAGGGCGAATGGGAGGGAGAAGAGGAGGTAGGACTGACTGCTGCAGGAAGTCTGGCTTCTCCTGCGAGTAGTGCTCTTTCTCGATCCGCTGCTCCCGGTCGGACACTTGCTTGTCAGCTTGCCTCATCAGGTAGCCCATCCCGGTGTCGTCGTCCATGGTCGGCATGAAGTAGAGGCCCCAGGATGTCTTCATGACCACATCGCGGAACCAGCGGAAGCGCCCCACGAAACCGAAGTAATCCAGTCCTTCGCGCCAGCTCTTGAGGATGTTGCGTTCGTCGCGGCTGTTGCTTACAAACCCCCAGGGTTCCGTGAATGAAAGCATCGTCATGATATCGGCGGCAAATTCCCTGGGGGAAGGAGGTAGCGTCAGCAAACGATGAGAGCCGATGGTGTGCAGCACTTACGCGGCTTTGTCGGACAGCACCACGGTCTGATTCTTCCCCGCTCTTTCTGACATCCTACTAACGAAGAGTTGCACAAGCTCGTCGATTCTCGGCTCCCAGTTGTTCTTGAGTCCTCCGATTGTCCACTGTGCAAGGTCAGCGAGGTCATCCTGAACCGCTAACGAGTGGAGTGTACTTGGGGGCCGCCCAGGGCTTTCCTTAAGGCCTTGTGAGCATTTCCATCAAGGGTGGTAAATAGGTGTGGCGGACCCAGGGCCCCGGTGCCGTAGAGGGGGGCTTTGGTGTTGCACTTGGGATCCCAGTAGATATCCTTTATGGCAGCAGGTTGAGGAAAGAGAAGCAGAGACGGCGCGATGCGGATTGGTTTGTCGGCTTGAGATTCGTAATGGTTAGCAGTCTTAGTAGAGATACGGGTACAGTGAATACTGACTTCCGTAACGTTTAGCTAGGGAAAGTAGCCATTGCGGCTCGACTCGCAGGACGGAGATGATTGCTGGAATCAGTGAGAATGATGCCGCATACCAAGGTCCGTGGAACTTGGACAAGGGATGAAGGTAGAGATTGTAGATTATTCGGAAAAGTACTGCAGAGATCAGTGCGATGCCCGCGAGAGAGGCGAGAGAAATCAGTGCCATAATGCTCTTCTTCAATCGTGGGAATACGTTGTTGCGTAGAATGAAACCTCGGTAATCCAGCGCAAGGCCAGCAGACTACTTCAGTCAGTCGAGAGCAAACGTGCGAAAGTCATAGACGCTCAAAATACCGCCAGCGGGGAGCACTACACAAGTTCCGATCAAAGTGGAATCCCGGCCATAGAGTGCATCGTGGTGGGGGCCATTGCAACACAAACAGGACAACATGTGCAGCTGCATGCTGTCCTGGCCAATCGGCGACTTCTGGATTTTCCCACACGAGGGCCCCCGGCAGATGCTAATCCCCGGCAGCCCAAAGACGGATAAGTGCCAACGGCTTGACACTCGCACGACCGTTTGTGGAGTAAGCGGCCACGAAGGCGGCAGCCCATTCAACCAAAGGAGCGGTCTGATTCGGAGGCGCCAAGGTTGGTGTGCTGCAAGTTTCAATTAAAATATTCAAATTATTTAGCGCTGATGTTCATCCCAAATCCCGGCCCTGGAGGGTGGTTCAATCTTCAGACGACCTGTCATCCACAAGCTGCTGTGACGCTCGGTAAGCATGCAGTAGTGGCTCGAGATGGCATTCCCCTCATCCGAATGGGCAGGTCGTCGATCCCAGTAATAGGCAGAACCGCAATATAGAAGGAGGCCATCAGAGAATTAGACAATGGTAATGGTATACAGTTGGCCCCCTGATTGTTTCGGCATTTCCATTGGATACCGAGTGTCCTTGGGACGTTCTTCGCAACCCTCAAGTCCCAATCCCGGTTCCAAGGAATGCAGCTCGAGGATTTCTTCTGTGTGGCGAAGCGTGGGCTCCATGATCTCGTTCAATTCCATTGTGTTGATGCGTTCGGCCGTAGTTTTACGATCCTCATTCGGAGGGATGGGAACAATCTTTTTCGCGTCGACCTCAACTATGAATGTTCCAACCCGGCTAAAGAAGTCCTTCTTGGTTGCATCCTTCGCCAGCACCAGTCCCTGAACGCGCACGTACGGCATGTAGCAGACTTCAGGACCACGTGAGTTCTTCAACGACAAGGTCTGGGAGATAGCCTTCGCGTCCACCTGTACAGGCATAAGATACCCGGTGTCTGGTGGATTGCCACTCGTACTTGCCGCTTCTTCCTCGGAAACATCGTAGCGCACAACAATTCCGTCTTCGCTCTCCCCCAGTGCTAAGGTTGTGGAGAGGCGGATCGGCCATAGCCAGCAGCAGACTTTCATATAAGCTCCGGTGATCTCCTGAAACGGGTCGTCTCCTGCTGGCGTAATATGCGTCTGCAGGATCTCGGCAATAACATTCTTCTCTAGCGATTCGAGTGGTTTGGCGGGTTTGACGAAACCATCAACGGAAGCCCACGACCAGGTTGGAGCTCGGTACGAAGGTGGGCGCTTATTCCTTTCGGATAGCCAAAGCAATTGTTGGGCGAAGCACTGAGACCACAAGCCTGCCAAATACTCGACTTCTCCACCTGCTTCTCGAAGGTGGCTGTGGATTTCCTTAGCAACCGCGGAGATGGCCGGCAGTTTGTCTCGTGGCCATGTCAGCCCGGTGTTGGAGTACGTCACAATAAGATCTGACCAGGCTGCTAAACAGGTCGACACGCCTTGAAGTTGCTCATCAATGAGGCTACTTTTCCGGGACCAGTTCAACACCTTTCTTCCGGGTTCATACGTGGGAAACGCCTCGGAGGCCGAGCCTTCGCAGCATTCCCATGTGATCATCTCGCCGAAGTGTAGGATGCGCGGCGCCATGAACCATTCTTGAATAACCCATCCACGAGTGTACAATGGGGCCTCACGAAGAAGGGTCTCGGAACCTGGGATGCGGTGATGGATGACCCAGCGGTGGTCTTCTTCACCCTCCTTCTCTGACCGGATGATGATGGGCTCTAATGACCGGGGATCTCGAGAGGAGAAGAGACTGTCCCAATTGTCCTGTGATATGTTGCAGACGGCATTGCGGTAAATTTCACCCATTTGAGAACATTCAGCACGCCAATCTTCATCCGAGTCTTGGACAATGCAGAGCGCATCGATCCAAATGTAACGGTAGCCAAGCATCCTGACAACGCGCATGGCATCTTGGAAATTCGGGCTAATTGCAGCGGCCGGAATCTCTCTCGGAAATTGCATGAGCGAATTCCTTGTCAGAGTATTACTATCCTTGTGGAGTCTCCAACGATGGCTCAATGTAAGGTAGTGAGTTCCCTGTGCTATTTGCTCTCTTGCGCATAGACGAGGAGGCTGCGGGGGCGAGGAACCTGGTGATCCGACGTCGACAAGACGAGATGGTAAGAAGCTGGAGCTAGATGGCCGCTTGTTGCATATCAAGTGTCCGCTTTTACAGCCCAAGAGCCACCTCTTTGCCGCCTGCAAACTCGCTTCTGATCCAGTGAAATCGCTCCAGATCGGTGTCGGGACGTCATATCCAGCTGGGTTGCATCAGATTGAGTTCCAGAATACGACCAGGCTGACGTACCTGAAGTGCTGTGGATGATCAACTTGCGTGGCTCATCACCGTACCGGAACGATAACGTCCGGAATGGACTTCCAGGTAGAGCCACGAGCCAGCAAATTGCATCGATATACCACGCAGACTCGTCTTTTCCAATCGCTTTGTGTGGGCAATCCCTCTCTGAGGAGGCTGCACATATCATCTGGCAAAGCTGACAGCCACTGAGCCCGGATTTCTGTAGAGCTTTGAAGCTTGCGTGATGTCGTCCGGACCTTCTTCTACCGGAATCGGTCAAGTCTGCATCCATGAACACACTTCGACATGTGTGACATAGTTTATGGGAAGAGTATATCCGTTCGTTTGGGTGCCTCGATCCAACGAAACTGGTAGTGACCTCTGCGATCGGAGCCATACTTGTTAGTATTTGGGATTCGCACGGGATGAAAATAGGCGGGATCCATCAGTCTTAATTGGATATATAAATCTTTCCTGAATTATGAGGCGCAGCGAAATCCACGCCTGCTGCCTGGAGTGAGGGGCCGGCTGGATCACTCGCTAAGCCACACTTGCGTCAGCATGGGGTTGGATGTTATTGGTGAAGCGATCAGCGTGACACCAGAGGGAGGCTCAGCCGCGCTCCGTGGGAGCTATCCTATTTGTTGCCTTGCAGAGCATGCTTTGAGCTCATTCGACCAGTGTGCTGAATAAACAACACCGGATGATCCGCCGTCTGGTCCACCTCAACGCTCGAACTCAACACGAAGGACGGCATTGCCCAGGTCAAACCCATCTCTCAGCTCTTCCTTCACATTCTGCAGCTCTTCTCGAACAAACGACTGCATGTCATCCTTAATCTGAAGCGCCCTTTCTTCAATCCGAACGTCGGCTTCTTCGACAACATCATCAATGGCTGGGTCCAGTCGTTCATCGAGCCTTTCTTCGATTCGCTGCTCAAAGCGCTCCTCCAGAGCTTCGCTCACGTCTCTCCAGGCTTGAGCGAAGCGTTCCTCAAAGCGTTGTTCCAAACGCAGCTCCAGCCGCCGCTCAACGCGCCTTTCCAGCGCCCGCTCTCGTTCGTCAGATGCATGCTGCAAGCTCTTCTGCAGAGCCTCCATCTGGTTCCGCAGTAATTCCATCTGCTTCTCGATTTGGTCAAGCCTGCCTTTGGTACCGTCCACGAGCTGAGAGACCTGCGGAAAATGAGTGTCATTCACCCTCCTCCGGACGTCATCGACTTCCTCTGACAAGGCGTCCAGCTGCGCCTCGAGCATTTGTTGCCAGACATCCGTCTTCCACAGGCCGGCATGCAAATTCTTCTCTGCGGGCTTGTCGGACAGTCGGTGTTGGAAATGGTCGAGTTGGTCTTGCTTGGTTTTCTTCGAGGAAGTCGGGGACGAAGCTACACGCGATGTCAGTGTGGAATGGCTCGAAGCGCATGAACAATACGTACGGCTACCTTGCCTTGGTCTCTTGGGTGGCGGAGGGGGTGAAGGGCCAAGTTCGTCGTAGGAGGGCGGGCTGTCATGGCGCAGTTGATCGGAACCAAGGTCGATTGGGAAGCCGCCTTTTCCAGAATAGAGGCGTTCGAACAGGTATTCATCTCGGGTCGACTTCAGTCCGTCTTCGACTACAAGAGTTGATGCCGACTGAACGAGAGATCGCTCAGGTTCGTGCACTGGCAGATACAATGTGAACGCGGTCGCACGGGCAAGCGACTTCATCAACCCTAGCGTCTTCTCTTCCTTGCCCGGTTTCGGATGTATAGACGACTGAGGCCCGATGAAGACACCAGGTTGCGTGAACATCCAGTGGAGAGCAACGATGCTATCCGGCTCAGAGCATTCGCCGCTCTGCACGAACGAGCTCTTGATCGATGGTGACACAGCATCTGGCTCGTCGTTCAGCTGGAGGGAGGTACAATGCTCAAGTCGGAGGAAGAAATAGACGTTGGTCTTCTTCCCGCGGCCTCTCAAGCCGATAGGCACGCGGAGCTTGAAGTAGGCTTCGCCACGAGACGCATAGAGACCAAAGTCAAGTGTTACGTGCAAGCGCTTCGATTCTCCGTCGGTGTTGCACTTCCAATCAACTCTGACCGGGGCATTGTGGATAGCCAGTTTCTCAGCAGCGGAAGCCATGATAGAGAAATATCAATGTCATTTATCTGTATACACCCCTCCTCCGCCAGAGCGCATTAGCCCGCCGTACCGCGCAAGGCGCAGGGAAGACACTCTGCAGGTTACCCCAAGATCCCCTCCGCAGCTCAGATAACTCAAAGCTCCACAACAACGCACGCACTCCACGCGGCCCAGCGGGACCACTGCACGCGACGCACCGGAATAACGAACGGTCGCCTCAAAGGGCGACCTACAGACCCCAGTTCTTCCAGCGAAGGGAGGCCAGACGACACTGGTCCGTTCGCGTGGGTAGAAGCTGGACAGCTGGCCTGCTCGCAGGGTCGGGACGCGTCGGGTTGAGAGCGGTCCGGCAGACACGCACGGCAAGGCGGTGAGCGATGCCTATGGAGCGGTGTGATGAGATGATGGAGCGGCGGCGGTCCGCCTTTGTTCCCTGAGCTCGACGATGGAAACGAACCGGGAGCGGGTACCGTTGCTGATGAACGCAGAAATGCGGTCGCGGGATGAAACGGAGACGGGCGAGGACGGAAGGCAAGAGAGGGTGATGATGGCGGTCAGGGCGGGACGAGAGGAGCGGCTGCGAAATGGGGCGATGGGGAGCGATGCAGTCGGGGATGATGGGGGATGGGTGGGCGATGGAGAGAGGGTCACTGATGGTGCCCGGTCGCGAAATTGAGGAGGTTGGGAGTTGCGGCACGCGCGACCGTGGCACGTGATTTTCGGGATAACTTCGGTCCGTCCGCCTCCGTCCGCGGCCAGATCCCTTGATCCACCGGGCAGCGTGAACACCCCCCACTTTCGGCCTCCCGCCTGGCGCTACGTTATCCCCGCGACGGGCCGTTTGAGCTACTCTCGAGATCCACATTTCGCCCTCCCGGACGCCAAACATCCTCGCGTCAACTCCCCCCCCACTCCGCGCAGGGGCAACACGATGCCAGGCATGGTACATGCCATTTTGAGAATGGCTCAGCTATGGATACCGACTTAAGCTTTCATTTGGATGTGAGTTGGGTTTATGTTTGCGGAAGTTCTTGGACACCATACAAAAAGGCCACGTACGTGAACATATCCGAACAATTAACTATTTACAAGATATCGTTACGAGCAACCGACCCGTGCTCCCTGACTGCCCTTCCTCCAAGGTCGATCACTTATAGGCATTGGCTGTACCCTGTTGATCATCACCCATTAGCTTTCCGCATTCCGTGGTTGCTGCCGACAGTACTTACAGTCGTTTTGAACTGTGCAGGTGGCGCCGTCCGCACAGGTGGTCGATCCGGTGTATGACTTGCCACCACACTGGCCCCAACGGGCAACGGTAGCGCCAGACGAAGAAGCTCCGGTGCTCTCGGTGGCCGCCGCGCTCGAGGTAGAGGCGGGCGCTTTGCTGGAAGTGGTGGCCGACGCTGCGCTGGCACTGGTAGTCTCCTCTGCAGCCTTGACAGCGGCAGCCGAGGTGGTGGAGCTGGAAGAGGAGGTCGACGAAGAAGAGGACTCCAGCTTTCCGACGCCAGCGTTGGCCTTGACGTAAGCGGCGACTTCGTCTGCGGCCATGGCCTCCCAGATGGAATCCGCCTTGCCAATCGCCGTCACGACGGTGGTGTCGGTGAAGGATCCGAAATCGCCAGATTCGGTGAGAGTATTCAACTGGCATTCACGGCCGAGGGCACTGGAGCACTTGGCGGCATCGCTGCTAGTGGGTGTGTTGAAGAGACCGCTGATAACAGCCAGGGCAGCCTCGCTCATGGGAGTCTTGCAGTCCTGAAAGACGTTGCCCTCGAAAAGAATCTGAGCGCCCTGCTCAATGTCGAAGTTGTGGCTGGCAGCTGTCAGCATGTCTCCCCCACTGATTTAATTTGCATCTCTCTGCTTACCCCTTGTTCGTCTCGAAGTAGTTGTTGACGGCGTGGATGGTCGACGACTCGCCAACCTTTGGCGACCTTCCGCTAGTGTCGTGGATGTAGTTGTTGGCCAGTGTAATCTGATCGCCATCACCGAGGAAGAGCGCCGTCCAGTAATGTTCGTTGTTGCAGCTAGCGCTCCAGCTCGTCTGGCCGTCAAGCTCGCAGTTGGAGATGGTCACCCTTCCAGCGCTCTCGTATCCGGTGACGAGGAACTGTCTGCCAATCAAAGAGATTTTGACGTGGTCCAGCCAGATGAGGTCACAGCCGGACATCTGGAAGGCATCGCCTCCCCAAATGTACTGCGGGTTGAGCTCCGTAACGTGGACGTTCTGGAAGATGATGTTGGAGACGCCGTTGACAAAGCGGAAGCCCTTGCCCCTGATGACGCCCTTGTCTCCGACGCCGATGACGGACTTGTTAGACTTGACGTCGATGGGGTTGGTGGCGGCAACATCATAGGTCACCGAAACAGTGGGATAGCTGGCACTGCACCAGTTGGGTCCATCAAGGGCATCTTGGCCGGAGCTCTGAGCATCATTGTCAGCTGACTATCCCTCACTGCTACATGAGAGAGCATTCGTCCACTTACCCCACAGGTGTTGCTGTCCGGACGGCAACCGTTTTCCGTCTTGGTTCCCTCCGACTCCAGGAAGTTGTACTCCTTGTCCAGGAGAATGACGCGCGGCTCGTCATCAGTGAGCCAGGTAGTCAACTCATCAATATCGGCAGGAACGGCAGGAGTGGCATCACCACCGCCAGTCACACCCGCAGCGAAACCAGTTGCTGACCCGACGACATTGCTCTGCGCCGCGACCAGCGAGGCCAGAAAGGCGGTAGCAAGAAGAGAACGACCGAACATAGTATTGATTGGCAATTGAAACAAAAAAAGAGCGTAGGCGGTGACGAAGCACGCAAGAGAACGAATGGTGAGGAAATCACGATTCGCCGACCGTGGCAATATAAAACATTTGGCCCTCCATCCACCACACTACTCCCCTCATCCTCCTCCTGAACCACGGCCTCAACTACCGGGAGACGTTCGGGCGCTTCGGCAACAAGCGCGCCTTTCAAGCCACAGAACACCTCGCCTACAGGCTTCGTTGCCGAGAATGAACACAGTCCCGCGGCGTGGTGGAGACCTCCGGAGCGCTAAACCGCTTGGCGCGATTGAGGATCGTGGAACGATGTTTCATCTACCGAAACGGGAAGTGCCACGGCGCTCCTTTTCTATTTTCTAAGGACTTTCGCATGAACCTGGGAGCGTGATCGGATTCCCCTTCGGCCCATTGGTGAACCTGCAATAGTGAACTTGCTTTAGAAAGGTGTGACCTCCGGTGTGACGCGCAGGACCGTTCGCTTTTTACCGATGGCTTGCGAATCAATCCGGGCTGTGCCGCAGCACTTCTTTCCCGGAGTGCAATGTCCGGCTCATACGGACGCCACTACGCATGGCTAAGATGCCCGCGGGGGGCCCCGGGGGGGGGGGGGGGGGGGGGGGGCGCAGTATAAGGAAACCCGCGTTGCCGTGCTGGCGGACGTGCCGAGCTGCTTGCCTCAATCTGCTAGCGGGATCGGGAGATCCCTACTCACTGGCCCTGAGGGCTGGTCAAGACCAACGCCTGACCAAGCAGCCAGAAGTTTAGGCGAAACATCCAGTCAACGCCCATCGATTTAATCCTTGAACTTCAGCATTAGGCGTAGTCAGACTTGAGGGAACTCGAGCGGTGATCTGGACACAAGCGTTAACAAACTTGTGGTATATGAACATCCGGGCGTCTGATTCTGCTCGCAAGGAAGCTTGTTACCATTACATCAAGATTCGTTGTCTCAAGCCGCAGGCATGAAAGTAAGGTGCAATCAAAAACTTCCAATACTAACAAGGGCGCAAGCAGATCTCTCGCCAGTGGGCACACTTAGACTTCGGATGCGGCACCATGGGTCCTCCCTCGATGGCTTTAATGTCTATTCATGCAGACACACATTTTTGCTCTCACTATTCAGTCACTGATCCGTCGTCCCACGGCGCATTGGAGGACATAATCATTCTCTCCGTCTTCCTGGCATTAACTAATTAAGGCAAAGGCGTTCGTACCGCGGCTCTCTACCCTCTTGCTATTCACAAGAACTTAGGATCAATCCAGAGCGTGTAGTTCGATCCCAGCACTTCCGTGATGTCCACCGGCTCCGTCAGCTGCTGCGAAAAGCTGGCCCGCGTTCCGTTGGAAGCACCGGGCCCGGTGTTGTTGTACTCCGCGAACGTGACGTTGCCCGTGTTGGGCGTGCTCGTGGACCAGATGGCCCAGCCCGCAGGGTTGATGACCTCGCTCAAGTAGACGTTCTGGAAGACGGCGCGCGCGAAGCTGCGCCACGGCCGGCCGAGGAAGTACGCGCCGGCAGTTACGTTCTGGCCCGGTGCTGCTTGCACGCTGCCTCCGTTGATGACATACCAGCCGTCGTTGGTCGTGTTGCGGCCGCTTGCGGTGACCCATCCCTGCTTGGCCGCGGGCACGCGCAAGTCGCAGTTCTCAAACCAGGCCGCGGAATACTGGCCGAAAATGAAGTCGGTGGCGCCTGTACATGTCCGTCAGAGATCGCGCTTTCCCCAGCTCGAGAAAAGACCTCCTTACCTTCAATGTAGGTGTTTACGAAGTAGTGCCTGCCTCTCTGGGTGAGGAGGGTGTCTTGGAAGCCCGTGAGCTTGCAGCCGTAATATCCCTGCTCGGTACCGTAGGCCGAGACAGCGACGGCCTGGCTCCCTTTGCCATAGGTATTCTCCACATTCACGTTGTACAAGTTGAAATCGGGAGAGTGAGCGCGGAGGGTGGCGGTGAGGTCGTTGCTAAGGTTGAAGGCCTGGCTGAGGCCGAAAGAGAGAGTGACAGTATTGGTGTGGTAGGAGCTGTCATCCGAGGCTTGTCCATAAATGGAAATGGGGCCATTGTGTTTGGCGATGTATACCTGCTCCTCATAAGTGCCGGAGTAGATGAATATGGATTGCCGAGCAGTGGTGTTCTGGAGAGCGTCAACCGCAGCTTGAACGGTGGGGTATTTGCCCTCAGAGCCTCCAACAGTCAGCGCTCCTGGCGGTGGAGATGTCAGAGCGAATGCGGAGCCGAAAAGGCTGAAAAAGATGGAAGAACTACGCATGGTTAAGCGAATGAACGTTGTGAGGCTCAGGGTTTGGGAGCCGCCAGGTAGACTATAAAGGCGGATGCAGAGAGATACATTACTCAAGTAAGGAGGTAGTGGCCAGCCCTAGATAGTGCAAGCAAATGAATGAAGGGCAAGGCATACGAGCCTGATCAAAAGGCCAAGAGAGCTTGTTTCTCTTCGGCTTCGACGGCTCTGAGAAATCTTGTTTCAACGTGAGGTGGGTTGAGGGCTGTCGGCGACATTCCACCAATTGAATACCCGATTCTGTCCGGATCAGGCCGGAGTCCAGGAGCGTCAATATAGGTGATCCGGCCCGGTTTTACGCAATGGGCCTGGGCTGGTAGTGCTGTACAGTCCGTGATTGATGCCGATAACCGTTTAGAGTTTGCATGGCGCGAAGGAGGGAACGCCACACTCTCGTCATTCGTTCGCTTAGCCATTTTTCGTATACACGGTCCTACGTGACTCGGCCAGCACATCAGCGGGACAGCCGTTGTTGCACAATTGGCTTCTGGAGCGGAGCGATCTAGCCGCTCTATTGGACTTGGCGCCGGACGAGATATTTAGAGGCAGTGAGTTCGACATGGTGTGGAGAACGTCATGCCTGGCGCTGTCCTTCTCGCCCAAGCTCTACCCTCACGCGAGAACGGTCTGTGAGGACCAAATGCCTCAACAAATGTTTTTCAAAGGCCTCCAGCCTGGACCGGAAACCCCCGAACTTACTCGTGCGGTTTCAAGGGCGTCAGCGTGCGGGAAACCTGAAGTCATTCGGTGCAGCACCTATCAATGGCTACAGCAAGAACGGTTGGTAGCAAAAAAAAAAAAAATGTTGCTTGTGGTTTGGATATGACAATGCGAAGGCAAAGCCCGCATATGAAGGTGGTGCGCTTGCCGGAGTCTATCGCCGTTGTCCTCGGAGTTTCTCGTCCTCCTGGAATGTCCAAGTACCGGCAACTCTCGGAATTTTCATGTGAGACAGACGCTATTGGGTTTTGAGCCCAAGCTATGATATAGTCGACAAAAGGAATCTGTGCTGATTGTCGGCAATCTCATCGCTCAGGGCGATGGTGACCCAGGCAACCAATCAGAACTCCCGCACGTGGTGGAAACCTGAAACAGGCTGCCCGTCATGATGCCCCTACAGGCCTACCCTTGCCGAACACATGGTGTGTGTCCCAAACGTGAATCAAACAACTGTCCTCTTCGCGCGGTTGAGGAGATTTCGGCGTTATTGTTTAGGAATACGCATTTTTTCCCCTGATTATTGCCCCGGGCATGCAACAGATTTATCGACTCCACTACGGATGCACTCATCGCTCGTTTGATTCCTTGGCCAACCTATGTCAACACGAGGATCGCCACTGACTCTGAATTCAAACGCCGCCACACGGCTTCTCGGAAGCTCACCTGCGTCTCACTGGGTCCTCGTAACTGCCAACCGTGGATTTCGAGAAATGGCCAGAAAATCGAAAACCCGTATCAGCACCCATTCGGAGAATCTTGCCGAGCCATGCCCGAAAAATGAGACATCTTCGGGGTATTTACTTCACAAGGTACTACTTCAGCAAAGCAAGCTCAGTTTTATATGAGGCAAAGGTATCGCGTCCTCCATGCATTAACTTTCGCATACGCCGGCTTCGTCCTGCAAAGGGACAACAAATTATTTTGTCCCTGAGATGGCATGTCCTTCACACTCTCCAGACTACAGCTTTTTCGTAGGCATCCTCGGACAACGCGGCCCAGCAATCGAGTTGGCTGAATTTGAGTTATCCAGACGGGCTAATAGATTTAAATGCTTAATTTAACTTCTTTCATATTTTCAATCATCCTCCGGAAAGCCTCCAGGGTTTTTGTGGAAGTCGAATTCGCTCAGGCATTGTACCAATTCTGAAGAAGGTGAATTTTAGCCTAAGTCGCCTGACTATTCGCAATTGGGCTTAATAAGGATAAGAAGAGGCTTGTTCAAACGCAAAAACTTCGTCAATTCGCGATTTAATGACCGGAACGTTATTTTTTAAAAAGAGTAAACTTCGCAGAGTGTAGCTTAAACCGGAGCTTGGTCGACACAATTTTCAGTTAGTGGGCAGAGGAACGCCGGTGCCGGTAGTGAGGGCCCTGGTCAGGGAAAGACAAGCCTCGAGCCGGCCGGAGCTTAGAACATTTCCGCCAAATTTCGCGAGTGGCGGTACCATTGCTACAATATATTGAAAATGGCTACGAGAATGGAGAATCAGAACTACAAAAGCCATGCATCTGAGCTCTTTACATTATCGTCTGCCCTCAGGATTACCGCTATCTATCTACGTAAGACTAGCAGCAAGATCAAGATCTCTGGTCATCTTCTCTGCTTGCAGATTATTAGAGCGTTGGAAGGACGAAAAGCCTTGAACTGGAGGAGAGAAAAAAAAAATGGCGGTGGGCCAGGAGTGATTCTGCACCTCGGCAGCCGACGCTCTGGCTCAGCCGCGAAGAAAGAAGGAGAAAAAGAAGCCGACAACTCATTAGACATATTGCGGCATCACCACCTGGGACGAGTTGCCGCCGGCGCCACCACGGCCCGCGGCGGCGTCGTAAAGAGCCTGGATGTCAGATTGCCACTGGTTCCTGTCGACGCGCTCGACGCGACGGTCGTAGGTGACGAGGCCGTTGACCTCACCCTCAACATCCGACGTCTGCGTCCAGACAGCGGCACTGCACGCAAACATGCGGACTTGGTCCTCCAGTTCGCTGAACAACACGCGTGCACGGTAGTTGTATGCGGACAGGTCGGCGCTGATTTCGTAAGTCTGGTTGATGGTATCAATAGCTTGCTGGACGTTCCAGAGGCTGTGATCGGCCCGTTAGTCAAGGGTGTCTAAAACACTGTGCAGGAGGGAGGTACTTTTCAATGGAAACATTGTGTCCAATACCGCCAAACTCGCCCTGAATGCCAATGCGGTTGGGGTCGTAAGGGGCCGAGGGAATTGAGTAGAAGGGCGCGCCACATTGAGGGGTGGCGTAGTGATGGTTGTCCTGAACCAGATTAGGCATAGATCCCCTCAAGATAACGTATGATAACTCACAGAGAAATCACCGGCACCGTGGTCGTGCCAGCCGCTGGTAGCGTCAATGAGCCTAGTGGGATCCTGCGCCCTGATTCTGTCGGCGAGGCCAAACTCGGGGAAGTAGGTGCTCCGGATCTGGCCCCAGCCTTCGTTGTAGATTACCTAAGCATGGAGAAATTAGCTTTGGCCTAAGCTTGGAGGACCGGAGCTTGTGCATACCCAGGTAACAATGCAGGTGTAGCTCTTGTGCTCAGTAATGAGTATATCGAGCTGGCGTTCCCATTCAGCCTGCTGCTCTGCGTTGGGCTCGCCTCCCTCCACGAGCATGCTGGGCATGTCTTGAATGACGAGCAGGCCCAGGGTGTCGCAAGCATGGTAGAAGAGATCAGGCTCGACCTTAATCTATTTTTGGATCACCGTCAGCAAGCTTCCTCCTGAGATGTGCATCATGCAACAGAACTTACATGCTTGCGGACCATGTTCATTCCCAAGCTCTTCAGGAGCTGAAGGTCGAAAACGAGAGCCTCGAGGTTCGGAGCAAGGTACAGGCCATCGGGCCAGTAGCCCTGGTCAAGCGTGCCGAACTGGAACACGAACTCGCCGTTGAGAAGAGGCCGCCTTACGCCGTCGACGATGCCCGAGGAAATGGTGCGGAATCCGGTGTAGCTCTGCACGACATCGTCTCCCAAACGCACCGTGATGTTGTACAAGTTGGGCGAGTCGGGCGACCAGAGCTGCGGGGAGTCGACGGAGAGGTCGAAAGGGTCGCCCGTGGTGCCCTCCTGCGTCGCAATAACATTGCCATCCTGGAGAATAGAGAACTCCACAGGCACGGATTGGTTGGAAGAGCTGAAGACGGTGACATTGACTTTTGACGCAGAGTTAGCAATCCTCGGGTTCTAGGCCGTCGCAAGCGAGCTACCCGGCGGGTTGTCTTTTTTCCCGGCTTACCTGCTCCGTCCGAGCCAGCCGCAACGTCCAATCGCGTGATGTGGTCGCGCGGGGCCGGCTCCAACCACACGGTCTGCCAGATGCCACTGCAGGGCCTGTAGAAGATGTGGCTGGGGTTTCGGGTCTGCTTGCCCCTGGCGATCTCGTAGCCGGGCGAGTCCGTCGGATCGAAAACGTAAACGACCCTGGGGCACCCATGTCAGTCAAACCCCCCCGCTCCGAGCAAGGCTGTCGGCGTGCGTGTTTCACTCACAATTCGTTGGTCCCGTTGAAATTAACGTATTGCGTGGCGTCGACAGTGAAGCGCCAATAGCCACCGCGGTGGAATGCAGCCTCTTGGCCGTTGATGAAGACGGTCGCCTCGTAGTCCACAGCCTCGAAGTTTAGCAGGATGGCCTGGCCGCTCCAGTTGCTGGGAACGGTGAAAGTTGTTGCGAGCCAAAAGTTGGTGACGTCGAGCTCTTGGATGCCGGACAAGCCGCTCTCAATGCAGGACGGGATGAGAATTTCCTGGCTCAGGGGGGTGGATGGAAGCACAGGAACGTCTCCGGGGGTCTCCCCGAAGGATGGAGCTGCCTGATACGTCCAGAGGCCATTGAGGTTCTGCCATTGCTCACGGCGCAGCTGCGGACGTGGATACTCGGGCCAAGGGCTCGTCCCCACCTGTTCCGTCCAAGGAGTGTCGAGCGGAGGAGTCTGGAGCTGGTAGGGGGTTGCTGCGCCAGTGGGAGGGCTGGTGGTGTTGGGAAATGGCTGAGCAGCAACGGGAAAGGCTGCCAGAACCGGCAGGGCGAGCACCGCAGAGACACGCATCTTGGAAAGGGACGAGGAAACTGCTGTTCCCGAAGCACGAAGAAGGCAGCGGCGGAGTCTGAAAACGACGGCCACTGTACGCAGACTTATATGCCAGGCTCTATGAAGGCTCGACGGTGCTGGGAGCGGGCAAGGATGGCATTGTGACCAGGCATTGTGACCTCCGCTATTATTTCTGTGCCCTCATGCAATTTTTATGACCTCATGCAGCAGGTGCCAAGGAGTATACTTGCTGCGCACACCGGAGAGCGGCTTGGCTGGCGGTGGGTACGCTCTTGGACGCGTTGGTGGGGCACGGCCGTGGCGCGGGCACCACGCGTGGGTGCGTCAGGTAGCGTGTCAAGCGCGGCCTGACAAGGCGGGACTAAACTCAAAACTCTGTTAGGCTTTCCCCCCCAAGACCCGGAATACAGATCTTGTTTATAGTTTAATAACGAGCCCGTCGAGCATCGGGGCGGCGGCGGGCGGTTCACGGGGCAACAGACGGCGAACGGGCAGGACTCAAAGGCGAGCGGAGCGCGCTCAGATGACTGCGCGCCCGGTCATCTCTGCTCTCGGCATGCGGGGGGAAGGGAGTGATCGCGGGTGATCACTCGCCAAGCACCGGCGGCAGGCGCAACCAAGATGCGGAGAAACATGGCAGGGCGGCCGTCGCCAAAAGCCATTGGCGCCACAGCCGGAGCCCAGTCCAGACCAGGCGCTGCAGAGAAACAGTGCTGAGTGCCCCCTACGGCGCCACAGCCGTAACACCTGCATCGACGAGGCGCAGCGGGTGCGCAACGCCAGCCTCACGATGCTCAGTGGCCGTTGCTTGGGTGGCTACGCTGGAGGTGAACGAGGAGCATTACGCACAACGTCCATCATGTGCTGTGAGAGGCCGGACCCGCCTCTCAGCCGTCTTTGCTGCTATTCTTAGGAGGCAGTGCAAACCGGGCTCCGCTGGCAGGCTCGCAGGTCTTAAGGGGCCGGTCAGCAAATGGCAGACTGTGCTGCTGCGGGGCCAATTCGCGCAATCGGGCGCTGGGGCAGGGAGAGCAGGAACAGAATCCCCGCCGGTGCAGCTTGCAGGCCGCCAGTACATACATTTGGGCTTGTACAATAGCTCCCAACAAATTGAGCCTTTGCCCTTCTGAGGACGCGGCCTTTCCGACCCCCTGGCGCATCCCATTTTCCGTTCAATCTGTGACAAGCGGGCAGATAGCCGCACCTTGTCTGCACCTTGGCCGCCACTCCGATGTCAGTCCGCCAAGTGCGTCACCGCTACTGTTCGGCGCTTTGAGCCGAGCGGAGCGACGCTGCGTCTTTGCCTTTCGGCCAGCACCGATGGCGACAATTGGGCTCCGCCAGCTCCAGGGGCAGCCACGGCGGAAGCGGATTCTCATTTAAAGCCGGCCTATAGAGCGCGTGAAGACAAGAAGCGCGCGCTGGCTTCGCCTCTTGGAGGATCAGCATCCCCGCATTCGCCGCGCGCGCGGGGGGCACCGAAGCAACACCGAAGCATGGGCAGCAAAAAAAAAAAAAAAACGCTTCGACGATCCGGGGCCGCTGATGGAGCCGCCGTAGGGTTGGTGGCCTCGATCATAAGTGCAATTTTAACTGCTTAGCTGGCGGACTCGCTTGCGAGCGGCTTTGAGACAGCTGCGCGTGTTGCGCTGAAAGAGGAAGGTCGTTGCATGAGGATTGCTGACGTGGGTGTTGAATCAACCGCGCACTCGGCTCAGGGGCTCGTGATTTCAGGGCCGGGCGAACAAGAAGACACGAGCTCCTGAACCATTTATTTTCCGACGGCGCCGGCAGACGCACTCGCAGAAACGTGCAAGTATTCCGCGGCTATATTGCTTTAGCCTGCGCAGCGCCTGGGATGAGGTGGTTCGGAAGACAGGCCACGCGCTGTGATCTTCAGGGCCCTGGACCGATTCATCTCGTCGCGCTGAGCCGACCCGATGATCATATCAATCTGCAACGACGGTCATCTCGAGAATCGCGAAGAGACGAGCCGCAAAGAACTAGTACAGAGCATCCCCGGCGCTGAGTAACCGATGATCCCGTCAGACCCGCACGGCCGCGGCTCTTTGCGTGTTTGTGCCGCTTTTCTGGTCGGCCCCAAAATGAAAACACCATCCTAAGAACGCCGAGATAGCGAAAAGCACGCGGTCGCATCAAGTGACGTTGGTAGGTGGATCTGCGAACAGCCGGTCATCAACAGCCTAGACGATAAGGGGAAAGCACAAGATTTGGCGAGTTCTGGGCTTTTCTGGTGCCCACGTGCCGGCGTTTGGCAAAGCCTTTGAAATCGAGCATACAGGTCATGCTGGACATAGCGGCGTCGGTCATGAGAGCGGCCAACTTGTGGACGGAGAATGACCAACTTGCACCATCTATTGAGGGCAAGATGAACTCGCTCTGCTGGTGTAGACGCGAGCATACCCTCCTGACCGACACGGGGCGCAGTCTGACCAATTAAAACTCCCGCACGCCGCACTTACCCGGAGTTCTGGTCCTCGACGAGCCTCTCATCACCCCCCCACGGTGTTTCGGCAAAGGTGAACCATACAGCAGCAGAAAAGCTCGGAAACGCAGGCCGTAACATTGTCTCTAGCTGCTCATTGTTCTGGAATGCTACATAAACCACACTCAAGAGTGATCCACACGGAATCTTTGACGTGATGTGTACAGGACGGTGTAACGGTCCGCCCTAGCCAGGAAGCCAAGGGATCAAACAGGAACGCACGCGCCGTGAAACTTCGTCTCCAGGCCAAAAGACCTCTGCTGGCCTGATTACCGCGTCCGTCGTGGGAACTCTGGATGCCATCATGCAAGTTACTGATTTTTAGGGTGCACTCTCTCAACTTAGCACGTTAAAGAGCGGTGAGTACCTTCGACTCCATTGCTGCCACATACACTCCAAGACAGGCTGGGCTCACTCCCTTACATTTGTGCGGGGAACGGATGAGCTTGAGTAACGTGCTGTCAACGAAGATCGCTGGGATACTGCCAAAGCTTACCGAACACGAGCTGTGGTACCCCGTGTTATCAGCTGCTGTGTGACAGGACAATGCATCCCGCGCGGTCCCCGCTTCCGTTGCAACTGCATGACAGCATACACTCTCTCTGTTGGCCTAGCATGTGGATCAGGAATAGGTTGCTTTTGAGGTTGCCTTTGAGGTTGCAAAAAACGCAGAAACGCCACTCCGCTGCGATCATTGCACGTTGAGCTAGGAACGCCGGAGTTCCCAGACATGAATATCACTCGTGAAAAGTCTAGCACTTCGCCACTGACTGTGACAGACTGCTAAATCCCTCAGCCTTTTATCACCTCATGAATGGAGGTCTCGGTGTAGGTGGGTCTCAGCGACTATACTATGTTCTCAGGGATGACAGTGGTTGAAGAACGGTAGGGATACTAAGCTACTTCATATCTTTTGCTCAGATGGCATGAGTTCTCCATTACTGAGTGACAAAAAAATGATTAAAACATATCACTACGCTTGGCATTATCTTAGGTTTGCCTTACTTTAATTTTTCCACTACTCTACTCACTTCCCTGCCTTCCAGATTACTATCTTCACTTGGTGGCTTCATTTTCTTGCCCGACCTGTTACGATATTGATGATATGGCTTCCTGGTTCTATCCCGCTAAATCGCTCATTGTTCCTATGTACCGACTATGGATTCTCTCCGCGACGGATTTGCGAGATCTTGCGTTCTCTGCCCGTTTTTAGAGAACTTATTGAGCTCGTGCATACCTTTGCTACCTATTCTTCGTGAAATATGCCTTAACTTATAATAACTCATACGCCCCACTCGCTGTGAAGTCTACCAGGCCATGTACTGAAGAATTAAGGCGATAGGGCTGAGGTTCCTTTATTAGAGAAAAAGTATAGCACGATCTGCCCGCAAGCTGAGTAACAACCGTAAAAGTATAGTGTTACTTGGCGCAAGGTAGGTATATGTTCACCAGGTAAATAAAGTATCAAAATTATCTCCATTGTGAAGATCACTGAGTCGGTTCCATACTCATAGGCCGGATTTCTTCACTTGTATATGCACCCGGTTACTTTGGGTTGGTTTGTATATTGAAGTCATTCGCACACAATTAAGAGCTGTCTCTAGTAGTAAACGTGGAAATGGTCAGACTCCTCCTATTTCCAATCGATGCATCGACGCGAAGTCTACACACACGGAACATATACACTGGGGACGAACCATAATTTATCCCGGTGGCTTATTGGGTCTTCAAGTTTTTTCACAATACTGTAAACGGCCGTTGATTCAGGGTAAAATGTGACAGCGAATCTACTTGGGATAGGCCAGCTCAGTCTTAACTTCCACATACTTTACACAAGTTAATGGACGATTAAGGCTTTTATCTTAGTCTTAATTAGTTACTAGCGTTTGCAATGAGAGCTAGCGGCATACCTTCTGCCTTAGATATGATATACATTAGACTCTGAAACCCGGAGCTTCTAGGTCTGCTGTCTTATCTGCGAAGCTCTTTTACGTCGCGTTAGCACAATATGCCTATATAATCTCCTGACATGAAGAGTACTGCACTGAAATTGCTTCTGGAACATCCACCGCAGCTGGCTGTATGAGTGCTTCACGATTCTCTAATTAATGGCTAGTTATAGCCTTCTGGGTCCCGAGGTCCCAGTCAAGACGCTGGCAGATATTGCCGGCCACTCAGTGCGAGTACTGTATCGTCTCCTAGTCGTTTCGGCGTGCGGGAGTATTTGCGGGCCATCGTTGGTCACCCGCATACTTTGGGATGCAGTGTAGCATGTGCATGGCGATTATTGTAGCGGAGTTGACCTTACCCACTGCGCCACGCAAACGCAGGCCTCCTTTGAGGGCAAAAGAAGTACTGGAATGAACCCGATTAGGAATTAATTTTGGCGTGATCAGATGATATACTTGTCCGTGACATTTATACCTTTTTGTGTGGTTGAAGGATGTTGAAGCGCACTGGAAGCATGCCATTTTTTATACTTGATAGAAGGCCGAGTTAGTGCCATGGTGAACCTTTAGGCTGTCATCTTGGAAGCGCCATGTCCCCAATATTCCCTTTGCGGCTTCTGTGAGATACCGGGTGTCAGCGCGCGTGGACGGCCGCAAAGCACTTTTAGGCCGCTGTGATTGGAGACACGGTTGTCTGCGATCTAATCTCCGGTGCTGCTATCGGCACTCAAAATTCTCCGGCACTTAGAAAGTATGTCATGGCTATGGCGTAATCCAGCAATGCCTAAGTCATGTAGGCAAGCTTCAAGCCAATGTTTCCTCCCATCGATATTACGTCCGAAATTGTCGGCGACCGACAAGCGAGAACTGCAGCTACGGCTGCCATGGGCGCAGCTGAGCAAGCACCGCAGGCTAAGACTAGCTGTGCACACGCAGCTTTGCCGATAAACATTTTCTTTGACCTCCTGCATCAAAAGCTTGATCCGCTGATTCGCGCTGCCGCACTTTATGGTCCCACATGGCTCACAACTGACTCAGAGCGGACCTGTCTGTTCGCACAAGATATCATGCTGCTGCAACCGAAGCTTAAGTAGGTCGACATCAGCATTTAAAGAGGAATCAGGGGCTGAGGGGGTCCATCTCACAACAGCTGCAGATCTTGTACTTGAATGCCCTTTGACAATTTGATGTTGGTTGCCGAATGTAACTTGCCAAGCAAATACGAGCGAACAGGACACCCCGCACACTGGCGTCCCATGCGCGCCTATCAGTAGCCTAAAACGGTCGATTCTTTCTTTGGCAATCTAATCAGAGCAACCGAGTAAGTGTGTTTAAATTACAGACCCGCCGTTGAACTGGCGCCGCCCAACTCCTCTGCATCCTGCCATTCATTCGCTCTTACAGCAACACATTCTTTTCGGAAAATCGTCCACTCTTCTAGCCAAAATGAAGACCGCCGCTGTTTTCGCGTCTGCTCTGGCCTTCACAGGCTTTGGGCTGGCCGCTGAGGACACTTTCAAGCTCGTCGCATCCAAGCCTGGATCGCCTATCAACGGAAAATACTTGAACGTGAACAACGGCTTCTTTTACATCGGCAAGGAGACGAACTCGACTTGCGGCAACGTTGCACCTGTTTTTCAGGGCGGAAGCGAGGGATGGCTGGCGTTTTATGCGGATGGCACGCAGAACCAACAGCAGGGTGAGTCTGGCTGGTTCGTTGTCTGACGACCGTGGTGTTAACAACGCGAACAGTGTTTGTTGACATCTCGGGTGCTTCCGACGGACTGCTGGCCTTCACCGGACCCTTCGTTGAGATGGCCAATCTTGACCACGTTACTGATCAGTTCAACCGCACCGCCGATGGAAAGTTGGAGTATGCAGGCGCGGCATGGCTTGCGTGCCCTCATACAACGGGCGAGTACATGGTGTACCCAGAGAAGGCATACAGCAAGCCTGTGGGAAAGGACAAATGCACCGAGTTTGAGGTGACCACGAAGAAGGTCAGGACGCCAAAAATCGTTTGCGTCTACCAATAAGTAGATGGGAGTCGCGCTATAACATTTCGCTGCGGGCCGGAGGGCCACTGAAATAAAGAAGTCTTCAATTTAAGATCTCCGAAGGAATGCGTGGGCCAGTTTCCGGATGTCTTTGGAGGTTTCGATGACAGGTGGGTGGGGTTAAGACGTCAGCCATCTGACGCTCGCTTTAGTCACACGGAAAAAGGATCCCGAGGGCTGAAGCCTCCTGTCCTGCAGTACACATGACTTGCTGACGTTGATTGGTGATTCGTAAACCCTACGTCGGTGGCGCTACAGGCAGAAGTCCTCATAAGAGATATAATTGGAAGGGAAGAATGGACATTCTATTGCGTTCAAAAATCACTTTGAAGTCAAGAAATTTCGAAGCGTTTTGCCTACACCGCGAGGTACGGGTCTATTCTTCGTTCGCTGTAGCTTGATTTGACTGTCCAAGGCTTTGCACTGCAGTGCTCCGAAGATAATGGTGAAACGCACTTCGATCATGAGATAAAGGATGACTTCTTAACTTTTTTTTTTACTGTCGTACAGACGGAAACTTCGAACTTTTGGGAAAGGTTGAGTAAACGGATGACGTGAGCATACGTCAAATGGAGATGACGCTTCTGAATTGCCTCAGAACAGGCGGAGTGGCGCCGCGACATTGGCATTGAGAAACTCGGAAGAGCTGAGATCTGAGCATGTGGACAGTGACGGACAGGGAACTGCAAAATCGAAAATCCCACTCGATAAGTCGAAGGAATGACGGAGAAAGGCCTGGTACTCAAGGTGTGCACACAATAGGACTAGATAACTTGTAGCTCTACCTGCCTTTGGTTGCGGCATACATCGCACAGGCTACTTTCTGCAGTGTGGCTGAGCATCCAGGCCAGCTCGGTCCATTTTCCATGCATCTGATACGAAGGTGGAGGCAAGTGGCTTGCGTGGGACAGGGTTCTCGGCCCCACAGATCCCCGGTCAGATGCTTGTGCAGCGGGTTCTTTGCAGCAGGAAACAACAAGACGAGCTGAATGATGGCATCGGCCTTTGCCATTCGTCAATTATTGTGCAGATAATTATTGACGGATGCTGCCTTTCCGTCGGCGGCCGCGGATTGCGATCCGCTCTACCCAATCACGTTCGTCCGCTCTCGACTTCATTGCCTGGTTGAACGAGCAAATACTCGCTTACGCATAGCTGAATCACTCTGCAAATCCGACTCACAACGGTGCGTCGATGGCGCGGCCAACCTCCCCAGCAGTGACGTATGAGCACATGGGGTGATCTCGTGGCCAGGACCAGGATGCAACAATCTCTGTCAGTCATGCATGGTGAAAGCGCCAGCTCGGCTCGGGCGGCGTAACCCTTTTACCATATAAGCAATGCACATTCGGCCTTTTCAGCTATATACCAGCGCAGTCTCCTTTGCCATTGCCGATTTCACCATGATGTCCACGAAGCAGGTTTTTCCGAGTGGCCTGTTTTGTCTGCTCTTTCAAGCGCTGTTGGGTGCATGCCAACAAGATCCGTTGGATGTCTGCAAAGCAATCGGTGAACAAGTATCCGATGCCAGCTCAGTCATCTACCCCTGTGAGATCCAGGGATATTCGGCAGCTTGATAGTAGGTGTGCTGAGTTTTACACAGTGCACCCACAGTTCGGAGCAGAGATCCATCATTGGTTTTTATCTTCCACTCAGTTCCCCACCTGTGTCGTGGAGGTCGGGTCTGCAGAAGACACTGCCATTGCGGTAAGAAACCAGTCTGTTGGCTCTTTTTACCGCAAAGATGGCGTTACTGAGACCACCGGCCGGCAGATCAAACTCATTGCAGCATCACGGACCCCATTCGCCGTAAAGTCCGGAGGACATGCATCGAATCCTGGATTCTCAAGCACGCCTGGTGTGCACATCTCGCTCTCCCGAATCAATCAGGTTTCATTGGCACAGGATAACTCTTCTGTGGAAATAGGCACTGGCCTGGTGAGTTTACCCGTTGCTTTGCGCGTCCGCAGACATGAACTTACCATGAGAGCCGGCCAGACTTGGGCGGAGGTATATGAGAAGCTGCAGGATACTGGCTATAATGCTGTTGGTGGGAGGGTTCCAGGTCCCGGTGTGGGTGGAGTTACCCTTGGTGGTGGTTATTCATGGTCGGGACCCCCAACTTTTTTTTTTCCCCCTGCTAAAAGAGAGGTGCATGAGGATTGTTGACACTTTTGATTTTCCAGGAAGACCAATCAATACGGTACGTTGCTTCGTGCGAACAGAATACTCAACTAACATATTCTGAAGGCTTGACATGTGATACCTTAAAAAGCTTTGAATTGGTATTGCCGGTACAGTGTTCCTTCATCAGATGAGCCGCTCACGTCGTACTGAATTCCCAAACTAGAACGGTTCCGTCAGCCGGATCGACGCATCGCAGCCGGACATATTCTTCGCGCTGAAGGGCGGACTGAACCGCTTTGGTATCGTTACCTCACTGGAGCTCTCCACCCATGAGCAGTCGCCAAAAGTATACGTAAGCTGTCTCCATAACCGCAACATGAGCAAAGAATAACGAAAAAGGGCGGATTTACGATCTACGGCACCACAGAAATCGATAAGGTCCTGAATGCGACAGCCATCTTCGACGCTGAGAACACGGATCCCAAGGCCCAGATCATTACAACTCTATCTGGCGCTGTAACAGGTGTCACAGCACTCGTGATCTTCTTCTATGACGGACCCGATCGCCCGGAAAGCTTTGCGCCTTTCGATGATCTTCTGATCACCATCAGTACCGTGAAATCCCAGACGTTCTCCGACTTTGTTAAAGGAATTCCCTCACAACTCGCAATCAATGCCCGAGGCGCCTTTCATACTATGTCAACATCGAGCTTGACTCCGAAATTCCTGGATGCAGTGAAGAATGAGACAGAAGTACGTTTGTTTTGTAAAGCTCTTCTCACGTGCAGACTTCATATGGCCATTTACTTACTGGTTAAAGGTTCTGGGCAAACTCATGGCTCTCCACAGTGGAACTGTTGTGAGCTATGATATCGAGCCTTTCTTGCACAATTTCGGCGAGATGGCAACGGACAGTGCTTTCCCGCATACTCAGTCACCTCTACCGGTGGGTTTGCAAGGATGAAGATGGCAAGAACGTGGAAGTCAAACTGACCTTGTTCTGGCTACAGCTGAATCTGTACTTCGCCTGGATCTCTGAGGCTGACGACGATTTCTGGTACGATTCCATGCGCACTTCAGCTGAAACCTTGGTCAATGTGGCGATCGAAGAAGGCATCTACCTTGAAGAATTCACAATGTACCCCAATTACGCGCTCTTCAACACTTCGGCGGAAGATCTTTACGGACAGCGAAATGCAGCACGATTGAGACAAATCCGCGAACGAGTGGATCCGGAGGACATCATGGGACTTGCTGGCGGCTTTATCATTTAGTCCAAGGAGGCAGCCTCCGATCAACTGTCTTTACTTTCATACTGGCATAGTCACGCAAGAAATATTAGATCCTGATGGACTTGGAGCAGTTGATCAATGATATGACTGAAGGTAAACTTCGGGGCGCTTGGACGCAATTACTGCAGAAGCCGGTGCTGGAATCCGTTACAATTTTTTGCATTTCTTGCCTAGTGAATAATTCAAACGCTTAAATTCCACATCTAACTAGCGAGGTATAATAATATACTTTCTTTACCATAAATCAGTACTACAAGCTTTTCTAGTAGCTAGGAGATTAATCGAAGAACCTCAGTATTACGGCGCAGCCTACACAGGAAGGAAGTTGCTATAGAAAGAGGCAACGACCGGGTCGCGGGCAGCGTGAAGCCGTCCGAGCAGATCCCAGAGTCACGTGCAGCGCTCTTTCACGGGCAGATAAACCCCTGACGTGATTTATGTAATTAAACACACTTTCCTACTTATACATAAACTACGCTTTCTAGATAGCTTTAACCTTCGTAGTTAACCTTAATAATGGAATTTAGATCCTATTAGTAATACAGTCCACATATATAGTGCTTTGTTCAACAATGAAGGTCGACACAGCGGAATGGGTAGAGATAGTAGTTTACAGTGAGTCGCTCTATTGCTCTATCTACTATCTACCCGCTAAGATATATGTGTGGCTCACGTGCTACGCTAATCCCGATTGGTTAAACGAGGGACTTCGAGTCCCCAGAGACTCATCATGCTTGCGCAGGCACAAATCCCCCGCAGCGGTCGTTTCGGCCATCGGATGGAGCTTGATCTTCAACACGCTCAGTCTTATTGGGTATTTGACTTATTCTTGCCCTTTTCTTATACCTACTGAAGGAAAACCCCAACCTAGGTTTTCTCTCTCTGTGGGATTTGGATTCTTAGAGGCAAAGGCCCGCCTTTACACTTAGACATTAACTATATAAACAGCAGCAGCCATAGGAGCCGAGATTACTAATCTATTTTCCATGAAACTAATCTTCGACTAATCCGGTTATCGGCCTCGCTCCTGAGTCACGTTCAAATTCTAATCATTATAGCATACCGTAACCGAGGTGTCTAATTGGTAGGTGTAATGAGGTCTGGGCGTGTCTTGGCGGATTGGTTTGTCGGCCTAAGGCATGGAAATCACCAGCATGCAAGATTTCTTCTCAAGCAATACATTGCCTGCGGAAACCCGATGATATAAAACCCTCTCTTTCTAGCTGCCATATAACTCGCCTATTTCTCGTCTTCCATCTGCACCTTCATCCCTTCTCAAAGTCCTCCCAAGTCAGCCGCCACGATGTCGCTCTTCGAAGAGCACTTCGTCATATACGGCGATGACAACAAGCAAATCTTCTACCTCGCCACTGGCCCCTCTTCCGGGCCGCTCCTCATCTTCCTCCATGGCTGGCCTGGCATCGGCAAGACCTGGCACGCCCAACTCATCACCCTTGCCTCCCTCGGCTTCCGCGTCCTCGCCCCCGACATGCCCGGCTATGGACGCTCTACCGCTCGCAAAGTCTCCTCTGACTACGCCCAGGAACGCATTGTCGAAGGAATGCTCGCTCTTCTCGCGCATACCACGCGCTCCGACGCCATCTGGATCGGCCACGACTGGGGCTGCGCGACGGTCTGGACGCTGGCGGCCATGCACCCGCACATGTGCCGTGCGGTGGCGGCGCTGAGTGTGCCCTATCGGAACCTGGAGCTGGGGCTGGAGGAGCTGCTGAAGGTCTGTATCAACCGGGACCTCTACCCGGAAGACGTGTATCCGTTCGGCCAGTGGAGCTACCAGGCCTTCTACGAGCACGACTTTGAGCGGGCGTCCGGCTTCATGGATGCGGACCCCGCCGGCTTCCTGAAAGCAGTCATGCAGAAGCCCGGGCCTCGTGTCGCGGGCAAGCCTACTCCTTTTAGCACTACTATGAGCGATGGCGGGTTTTTCGGTGGGATGGAGAAGCCGCCAAGGCCGAGCGAGATTCCGGATGGGAATCTCGCCATCGATCCCGAGGTTTTCGACGCGCTGGTCGCGGCGATGGAGAAGACAGGGTTCGCGCCGGGCGACATGTGGTACATGAATCACGAGGCGAATCGGCGGCACACCCTTACAAACGCGAAGAATGGCGGGAAGCTCGAGATGCCGGTCCTTTTCATCCACGGCAGACATGACCCCGTGTGTGATACGCTCGATACTAGAGCGACGGAGTCCATGAGGAAGCTCTGCTCGAACTTGACTGAGACCGCCATTGACGGCGGTCACTGGTTTCTGTCTGAAAAACCAGTGGAAACGACTGCCGCCCTCACGAGGTGGTTAGTGGAGGAGGTAAAGGACTGGTGGCCTGGATACTGGAGAACGGGATTCGTGAAGAGGCCCGTAGGCTAATGTTGGATATTCATGTGTCTGAGGTTCAGTACTGGGTTTTGCAGCTGATCTGATAGTCCACATCAGGAAAATCCCCGGGCAGCTTGAAGTGGCTTAAAGCGGCTTTAAATACAGTTACCGCTATAAGGGGACGTATAATAATATTTATATCTCTTCTTTGCGTTACTAGTAATGTGCGAGCTTAAGGTAGCGTATAAGCTTAAGGTGAGGTCTGTGCTTCTTGCGTAATCTGCGCCTTCTACGCCTTCTACGTCTTCTACTTATAGTCTCTGTGTTATTCGCGTAACTTGACGCTCTCTAGCTATAATTATTTATCTTAGATACTTCGTAGGTGTATGCCCTCGTAGAAAATCTATAAGTTTTATAAATTTTAACTATATTATTTTTATTGCGTTGTAGATTATAAATTATCCGCCCCGCCACGCAATTTACGGCCTTTTTGTAAGCTATAGTTAATACGGAAATAAAGTTCAGTCCAGGACACACAGCTAATAGATAGCTTAAGAGGCATTTAGGTAGCAACGCAAGTATAAAAAGTGTACTACCATGCTTTGCAAGTTAAGTGAGTATGTTAACTTCTTTCTTTTTGGATTTCTTACTGTCTTCCTAGGGGATCATCCCCCGACTGTTTACTCCGCATTGCTATTATTGTTGAATGTTGGAACGAAAGAATCGTGATGCCACGCATAGAATTTGAGCTGGCAGGAGTTACGGGGATCGAATAGTATAACTTAGTAACCCTTCGCTAAGTCCTATTACATTATGCGGTTGCAAATGCTAATCAAACAAAACAAACCAACTATAGAACCTTCGCTGAAATCGGCATCGTCGTTCTGCTCTCCATAACCATCGATGCAATCCTGCCCTTCGTCTCCAGCAATGCATGCTGCCAGCTAAACATCTTCAAACTGCGGCCTGTGCCCACCTCCTCAGCCTCCTCGTCCGAACGCTTCCAATAACGCTCCAATCCGGCGAAGTGGCGCTCCATGACGCGCGCCACAACCTCCCCTTCGCCGCGCTCGGCCTCTGCCGGGTCGGGCAGCTCGAACGTGTAGTGCTTGTGGCGCGCAAAGAAGCACAGGGCCAGGCGGTCGTGGTCGTGGTCGAGGAAGCGCTGCACATGCTCCTCGTTGTCCGCGCAGCAGCTGGCGGAGTGCCGCGTGCCGGTGGGCTTGTCGGGCGACGAGGCGGCCATGTAGTCTTCGTAGCAGCCGTTGATGCTGTTGCCCATGATGACGATGTGCGGCGTGTGCCGGTCCGGGTGCGCCCGCAGCCACTCTGGCGTCACGTACTCCAGGTGCCAGCTGACGGCGTGGCTGAGCGGGAGGCAATGCGCCGGCCGTGGCGGGTAGTTCGCGCCGGGCTTCTCGAGGCGCAGTGTGGCGATGAAGAAGTTCGAGTGGAAGCCTGGGTGTGCCCGCCAGGGTAGTTGTCAGTGCGTTTGCTCTTCCGACGCTTGCATGGAGGCTGAGGGGAGAGGTAGTACCTTCGGAGCAGAAGCGCCGATCGACGAGGATTATCGAGTCGCCGTCTCGTCCCCACATCTCTCTGAGGAGCAGGAAGCCCAGGTAGGATGGCGCCGAAGTCAGGTTCTTGTCCGAAGTGCGGATTGTGTCCGTGATTAGCCTTGAGTTGGTGTCAGTTTCGGAAGCTCGTGGGAAGTAGTGGGCTTAGATTATTACCTCTGAGCATACGGAGCTGCGTTGGAATGCGTTGCAATTGCCTGGAGCCAGGCGCAGCTCATCTCAGATACCCAGGTTTGGAGTGCGGCGAATTCGACGTCGACTCGGCGGGTAGCCTTCGAGTGCTTGTAGTCCGGTGTCTTCTTGTCGATTACCTCTTCCACTAGGCCGTCTCCATACCCGATTGCGGCTTCAGGGTATAGGCGCGCGCCCACCACGTGCTTGAAGCGCCGGAATGACTTGTATTTGCTCAGGACATAAGAGTAAACCAAGAACCGGGTGATAATCCTAACGTCGAATGGATTCCACGCTGCGCCAGGCTCACTTTCGCCGAGAAGAGGTGAGGTCGTCGAGTAGGTGCGGCTACTCTCTGCCGGGGCTGTAGCCAAGTGGCTCTGCGCACCTGCCTGGGCGTTCTTAAGCTTGTCGGAGTGGTGCAAGCCAGGACCAAACATGTGCTGAGTGTCGTGCTGGAGACGAGCAGCAGCCTTGTCGAGAAGCACACGAGGCGCCGAGTAGCTCGAAGTTCTTCTCTTAGATATCGTTGGCCTGGCTTCCTGAGTCCTTGTCTGCAATCCTGGATAGAGAGCGCCTGCATCGCGGGGGAGATCCAGCTCGCTCCATCCGAGAGCTTTCAAAATATCCTCAGGGGTGTCCTGTCTCGCCCCGATGCCCAATTTGGAGGGATGAACCCGCTCGATTGTCAGCTGGGCTAACGTCTTTCGGGCTTTATTCTGCACATCCTGAAGTTTTTCAACGACCTGGTCAATCCAAGCGGGACTAGCTCGTGCTGCGTAGCGCCTGTGGTGTTTGAAGAGGTCCAGGACCATAGCAGCTCGAAGTTGACATGATGTGTCTCCCACGTGTGCGTCATAGGCTGTGAATCCTACATCGTCGTTGGCGGTCCCTTCGCCGAGTAGGAGCTTCTGGAAGAGGAGAAGCGCGTCGATTGAGTCCGCGGATGCGCGGACGACGTCGGTGAGAATCGAGGCATAGGTATTGCGCGGTCGAAGACCGTGGGAAATTGTCTGGGCCGGGAAGATGAAATACGACATGCTTTTCTCCTAGTTTATAACGCGATATGTCCCGCGCAGTGATTGTAACGAATTCCTAGGCCTGCCTGTAGATGGGAATGGATTGGACAATATCAGGTCAAACCACGCTACTGCTGAAGTGGAACGAACCATTTCTATAAGACGTCCGCTCTCCAGGGGAGTGCACCTCTCGCTATGCCCCTCTGAATACCAGATAATTCTCGTGGAATGTGTCCGATTATGGTGGCCTGGGCAGACAGCGATACGCGATGGCTACCTCCACCTGCTAGTGACTTTTGCGTAACTCACCGAATTTCCGGTAGCGGAAAAAACAATCCCAATAAGCCGACTTCAGAAAATTAGAACAAAGTAGACGGTATCATGTGCCCGAAGGATTACTAGTGGAGCATAAGCTGCCTAGCGTAAATAATTAAGCACGTTACTCATTGGGCCATTGAGCGTCTGATTGTTGATTTAATATTGAACCATTTGACGAAAGAATTCGTAAGCCCTTTGGAAAGCTATTGGGTAGTTTGAGTTTTCCGGATGCACTTACGGGATTGGTCAAAGACTGTAACAATTTCTGAGGCCTGATATCGGAGTGGCGTGGTCGGCTTCTTGTCGCTTCGGCCTAATTGCTAAGTACGCTGGCTCAAAAGTCACCGAATCCCACTCAGCCCAGTGGGGAATACATGAGTGGGGCTGATTATTTCTGCGACTATGAAGGAAAGACGCGCAGCGTACCTTTGTACAGATTGGAAGCGGACTTCAAAAACTTCAACTTTCGTTGAAACCCCCTTCGGATTCGCGTATCCAGATGCACATTACCTTTTCTGCCCCCTTGAGACATCGCGAAAAATGGAAAGCACAATGGCAGCGTCCTCACACAAGGGCAACATGCTGAGCCTCTTGCTGGGCTCTCCAGCTTTTGCGCTCATATGCCTACTGGCTACGCTGTGGTATTTCTATCAATACCTCTCCACCCCAGTAAGTCCTTTTGCTGGATTTATTGCCTATGAATATTGAGCACCTGGTACTAAGCAAGCCTAGAAATATAATTCAAGTTTTCGAAATAAGAACGGAAGATACATCCATCAAATTGTAAGGAACGTCAGATACGAGCGGTTCTCACATGGGTAAGCCATCGTTCGAATGTTGACAGGAAATCGTACCCAGTGCTCATTCGCTCAATACAGAAAGGAGCTCTCACGCGAAGGAGAGCAGCTGGCTGGAGATGAACCATACCTGATAAGGAGTGGTTGGACGCGCCAGCTTGTCATTTCTCAGCCCGAACACCTCAAAGAGTTCTACAACAAAGATAGCAAGGGTAAGCCGTGATCAAGACGTACTATGCTCAAAAGGCTTATTCAGAAGACCATACAAAGCCGCCGCATATGAGCCTTGGTGATGGATTCAACAGGTCAGCCATCCGCCCTTGATGCATTCCTTGTGCGCTGCACTAACTCTGTAGGGTAACAGGCTACTTGGTCAGTGTCTCGGCCTTCAGGGCGGCAATCATTGGAAGACAATGAGGGCACTATTCGACCCCGCGTTCTCGCACTCTTCCAGTGTTAACATGATCCCAACGTTCGTGGAGGAGATTGAGAAATGGGTAGGAGAGTTGGGTGAAGACTCCGTACCAACCAAGCCATCAGACGAGCGTTTTGTCCGCAATGCCACCGAAGTATGCAGATATCTACCATTCCGACTTACGGCCATGACGGTGTATGGCGAAGCACTCACTGAGCAAGTAAGTAATTACCGTCCAGCCTAGGAAAGGTCCAGATAGCTTACGATTAAATCAGCACTACAGTAGTCTCGTGTCATTGAACGACCTCCACGAGCAACTCACCTTCGACGCCTTCTTCGGCAAATGGACAGTCTGGAGATGGTTCAACCGACTTCCGACAGCGTCCAAGTATAGGATGGACAAGTTCAGACAAGAGTGGGATGAGTTCAACCTGGGACTCATCCAGTCAGCGCGCAAGGTAAGGCCCACCTTCACAATCGCGAAGGATATCCCAATAACCCAACAGAACGGAGTCCCTTGCCCGGCTGAGCGTATCTACCAAGGCGTAGAGAGGAACGAGATGTCGAAAACGGAGGTGAAACCATCCCCCAAACCCCCCCATTCCCAGTGTTCCAGCACTAATCTCAGGCTCCCCACCAGTTTCTCCAGACGATGGACGAGCTTCTGTTCACCAACATCGACGTCACCTCGGCCGTCATCGCCTTCCTCCTCCTCAACACCGCCAAGAACCCGTCCTTTCAATCTGCCCTTCGGGCCGAGATCGCGCAACAGAAGGCCCAGAACCCGGGCAACAGGAAGGACTACCTGCTGAAGCAAGACACGCTCCTGCACTTCGCAGCCATGGAATCTGTCCGCATGAGCCCGGCGCTGTGGTTCTCGCTGCCGGAGCGCACGGCGCAGGACAAGCTGATTGGCGGCTTCTTCGTGCCCGCGCGCACAGCCGTCGTCATCGACTGGCGCCGGCTCAACACCAGCGCCGCCATCTGGGGCGCCGACGGCGAGGAGTTCCGCCCGGAGCGCTTCGCCAACCTATCGGCGTCGCAGTACCGCTACGGACTATTGCGCTTCGGCATGGGCCGGGGCCGCTGCCTGGGCAAGAACATCGCGGATATGATGTTGAAGCTGTCGCTAATGACGGTGGTAGAGCGGTTTATTGTAAGGCCGAGGGATGGAGAGGTGTTTCGGAGGGATACGTTTACGGTTACGTCGGAAAGTGAGATTGAGTTTGAGCGGATATGAGGGTACTTGTTCAGTTTGGGAAGCGATTTTAATTAACGGAACCTGCTTTTATTTTTATTTTTCGTTTTCTATTTTCAATAGCAGTTTCTGGGACAAGTGATGGAACGGCAATCATAACAATACCTTTAAAATTGAAATCTTTGTTTGAGAAAGAGATTCTGTAATGTTCAAGTTCGAACGAAAAATTTAAATTGCCTTGGCTAAAGGCAGCTTCCGATATTCTTGACGTAAATTTCGTTTCTGACTCTCTTTGTGTAAAATCTATTAGTTCGAGGGCGGAAATACAGAGGACATATGCCATTGATTGTCTGTCCTTTGCGCCGAATGGAAAAAGGAAATATCGTTAATGACGAGAGAGTCCGAAGGCAAATGTGGAGACGTCGCACATTTTATTTTTTTTTTTGTTGCAACGCAAGAACGCGGACGCTCCGCGCAGACTCCGCAGAGAGCTCATGGAGAGCCCACGGAGAGCCCGCGGAGAGCACACGGAGAACCCACGGAGAGCCCGCGGGATCCTTATCGCGTGACGTATTCCAAGTGTGGACCCTCTCGGGTGTGAATTCCTGATTGGCCATCCCAGTGACACCGGCGCCAGGAACGTCGCCAGCGGTCTTTCAGGGTGGGTTAGGTGCCCTCCGAGCGAAAATGAGCCAATGGCCGCATGTGGCCGCCCTGCGCGTCGACTTACTTTCTCATTGTTGACGCGCCTGGAGCGAGGATCGTCGATTTACCCTGGGATCGGAAATCCCGCATCGCCGCTCGATGGCGCGGGCAACTAACTGTACATGCGCTACAAATCTTGGTGATGACTCTTCTGGCATGAAGCAGAGTGATGCGGACGCGTAAGTTCTGAGAGATACCTTCACAGCGCTCCCAACATGAGTCTATGCTGGCAATTTCTTTGTCTTGGTGTTAAGATGGCCTCTGATAGATTTGCTGAAGCTTACAGTATAATCGGCGTTTGGAGATCGGAAAGTGCAGTAAAACATTGAGAAACTGCCCAACCATAAAGTAAGCAGAAGCCTGCAGGTCCCAGATAGCAATGTCTCGGCAGACTGGCCTGCCAACAGACATCTCGAGGCTCGTTCTCACGGAGGGAGGTGAGTAGCTTGCATCATTTTGGCATTTCTGTCTAACTAAACATCAGGATCAGCCTTTTCCGCCCGCGAGAGTGAAAGCGTTCCGTCAGATCGTCGAGCAGTGCCAGTTAAGCGCACACCCCACAAGTTAGGGAGTAGGATGGGGAGATTCGATGAATGGACAACCGTTGGCATTGCATAAACAGCATATGCCTTCTAGCCGAAGCAAAAATGGCCATTGGTGAAAGCATTGGATGAAGCATTAAGGCATTTTCTGAAGGTAAGGTATTTGAAAAGAGATCCACGTCAATGCTTCTACCTCTCACCGACATGTGGTCTTGACTGGCTATCATAAAGGAGCTGATTCTAGTCGTAGATTCAAAGTCTTATCAAGATCCCTGATCTGGAGGCCGCTATGATTATTAGGGGAATCTAAATTATAAGGAGCAACTTTACTAACTAGGTGAGTTGTGTCCGTCCTTGGCCGTCCTTCCACAGACATAAAAGCACGAAGTTAGTACGGAAAAAGAGAGGATATAAACCACCACGGGCACTCTAATCGATATATCCTTAGTCAACATTCATCTGTCGATGCATGGCCTTACTTGTGGGAGCACTGCGCGTGATACTCCAGTAACGGGCTCCATTCCTTCTCTCTCAAACAAAAGGATTACCGGAAGATTTAAACTTCGCACAGGCTGCGACCGCGGAATCCACGGCGGCCAGCGACCTGCAACGGGAACTACGCCGAAAGCAGCAGAAAACTCCCGCGGCCAGCACACTCCACGTCCTGTTCATCTCAACAAGTGGATATGGTCTTCGATCAACCTCGTCAATGACGGACGGATAGACCATTATCGGGACCAGGGACTGAGCATTTCGCATTCGGTCCCGGCAAATGCCCAAACACGGAATGGCCAACACGGCCGTATGGAACTCGCTACGCCACGACGCCCGGAGCCACGGCCGGTTGGACCAAGACAGAGTAAGAAAAAATAAGAAAAAAAAAAGTGCGTGGAGAGCCCCGACTATCCCTGCAAATGATGCGATGATCTCTTCAGCATACGAAGCGAAGGATTGGACGGTGGGGCTTCAACGGCTCCGGGGGCTAGGCCCGTCATGAATCCTTCGCCCGCCAAGGGGGTTAGGGCTTGTGCGGGAGAGCAGTAACCAACGGGCGGAGCATTGTTCGGGGTTTGATGGGGATGCAGGCTGTAGTGCTTAGCCTTCCTATTTAATAGCTTTTCCAAGATCTCTCAAGAAAGCTCGGCTAAGCAACTCTAAAACCTCATCATTATCATCGCCATCCGGGAATTGGCGTGGAAATCCCAAATGAACTCCGGCTCGATTTGGACGGACGGACAACAATCGATGCGTCTGTCATGCGACCGCTGCCACGGCCAGAAGCTCAGATGCGTGGTCTCAGGCTCGGACCAAAGCTGTCGGCGTTGCGCTCAGGCGGGCGCTGAATGCATTTTCAGTCCGAAGGCGCGGATGGGACGGCCACCGGGGGCCTGCAAGGCGCAAAACAGGGCCTCTTCAGGGCGATCAACACGACGAGAGGAAACGCAGCAACAACGAAGACAGCGACAGCGACACCAAAAACAAGCGGCGGAAGGGTTCTGGGAACGGGCGGCACCGCTATCGCCGCTTTCCATCACCGAATCCCTTGGGTGCAATGACGTGGCCGTCATGCCGACTCTTGACCTTTCTTCCCATAGCCTGCTGCACGAAGATACGATGGACCTTTCGCAAGAGCTCGGGTCGTGGGAGGCGATGCAGGCATGGGCGTCCATTCCCACTCCTCCTAACGCCGAGAGCTGGCCGGTGCCAGAGAGCAATGAGCGGTTCACCGGGATAGTGGGAGAAGCACCGGCATGCAACCAGGATGAGGATAGTGGAGGGAGAAGTTGCAGGCCACAGGACGACTCAATCTCAGGCATGCGGGAGCAGGCGTACGGGCTGGCAATGGAGCTCGAGCGCGGCCTCGAATTTCTTACCAGCGGCACGTGGACGTCGCAACCACAGGAACAGGGCGGGCAGACGACGACGACGACGACGACGACGGAGAGCAGCCGTTTCGAGCTGTATCCGATCGGTACCGTGCTGGATCTGTTCCAGAGTCTGCTGGACATGCTGGCCAAGATGCGAAAGCACAGATCGCTGAGCAGCGGCGCAGCAGTAGCAATGGGTCAGGAACGGCACCGTGAGGTAGAGGACGGCGTATTCCCCATGTCGACGGCGGCATTGCGGGGGCAGAGACAAGCGCAGCGGGTGGTGGCAGACACGGCGACGGCGTTGGTGCTGCTCAACTGCTATGTGTCGGCGGTGCGCCTGTTCACTCTCACCTTCGAGCAACTGCAGGGCTACCTCGCCTCGCTCCCTCAGGCCCACCCAGGCACGACATCCGGATGCCACGGCACCGCGTCGTCGTCGTCCTCCCCCTCGGCCAATCACCTCCGCCTCCACGACCTGGAGCCGCCGCAGCAGGACTCGACAATCAAGGTCCATTACGTCTTCCGTCTGCTGTGGGACAGACTTGCGCGCATGGAGCGTCTGCTGGGGCTGCCGTGCGGGCTGCGATGCTCGCAGCCAGGGCAGGTGGCGGTCAATGTGGAGCAGCCTCTGGTGCCGGTGGGTCTGGCGATGGCAGCGATGAAGCAAGAGGCGCAGTTGTGGGAAGGGTACAGCGGAGGCGGGCTGGAGAGACTGAGCCGGAGCATCGCGCGGGTAAAGGAAGGGCTGAGAAGCAGGCTGGCCCTGTGAGCTGTGGTGCGGGATGGAGTCGCTGGCAGCCGGGCACGGGACCGTCTGAGGAAGGGCCACTGTGCGTCGGGTAGGCTCTGTAGGTCGTGGACAAACATATCACTGTATATCCAATCTTTAGAAGGCAGAGGCCTCCGCATGGGCAAATTGCAGTAGCATGCGCAAAAAAGAACCGATCGTGGAGTAACGTCCACCGTACACGGTAGACTTGACGAGATCGGAAGCCCGCTTCCGCAAATTTCTGGGCGCGCGCTAAGCAGCAAGGACGCGTGGAGAGCCAATGCCACTGGCCGCAGAATGGAGCTTTTACGAAAGATGTACAACACTGAGCTGCACACATGTCGAATTTGCGCCGGTGCGGTGCGGACGGCCTTCGGCGCCATAAAGCCTCAGACCTGCCAACTTCAACAACCCACAACTCGGCCCCCATTACCCTCGTATCGCCCGAGGAAACATGCCGACGCGCGCCCTGCTGCGTCATGCTCCCAATGACAAGCGCGGTCCGAACCACTCACGACCTGCCCGCTGGCCCGTTCCGCTGCGGACCGCGCCGCCACTGTCCAACTCTCCTCGCTTCTTTGCACGCACACGCCCTTGCCCTGCACCTCGCCGCCGCCACGAGAACTATTGATCCGTTTTCTTCTTCGCTGCATCTGTGTACATCCTCTACCGGCAGCAACAGGCACTCGAGGACATGTTACGCGACTGAATGCCCGCCCCAGATTCCACAGATCATTGAGACTTACGGCAATCGGGCTTCGAAATCACACTCAGACGTGCAACATCTTTATGCCGCAGCCAAAATCCCGCCCCCTTCAAGGCCATGCTGGAATCACAGCGAAAAGTCGGGTAGGTCGGTATTGAAGATTGGACAGGCGTTAAGGTCTGCAAACAGCTCGTCCCACGCAGGTATGTCCAAATTGAACCCGATGTCCACGCTTTCGGGCAGCAGTGAGTTGAACGGCGCCGCCGCGTTGCCCGGCTGCCCACTGGGAAGGCGCACACCAGGCACAGGCTCCGAGAAAGCGGAGTAATCAGCGCTGACAGCGGCAATCGGCGGTCCTGAGCTCGGCATCACGGGCGGGAGGTGGACCTTGTGCCGCTTGAGCACGTCGTTCAGCTCCATGAGCATCTTTTCGGCCACCGCAGACTCCCTTCTGGACCGCTCCAGGATCTGGCACGCGTCGACGATCTCCAGCTTGCGCCGCTCCTCCTCGGCCCCGCGGGCCTTGGTCAAGCACAAGTCAACGACCAACACCACAGCTGCCATGGTCACGTGGTGTACCACGGTGCAGAGCCTGCTGGTCGGCGCAAAGGCGTGGTGTTGCCTCCCTTCTTCCAGCAGGCGCGCCACCTGTAGCACCGTGCGCGACGACTGCAAGCAGGCGTCGCGCGCGAACGCAAACTCGGGCTCCCGATAGCCGCGCGCCAGCCAGGGCTGATGCAACTTGCTGCGGCGGGTGTGGACGCCGAGATGTATGAGAAACCGCTGTATGCCCACGTGCGGAAACTGGCGTTCGATTTTCTGGCGGCTGGAATCGTCTCCGTCCAGGCGGAAGAAGGAGGAAAGGCAGTCGAGGAAGCGGACGAACTGGGCGTCCAGGTCGCGCAGGGTGGCGCTGTCCGCCTGGCGCAGGTCGAAGGGCGGCTCGGTCGTGGCGTCGGCGACGTGGCGGCAAATCTCGGCCAGGCGAACGCGTTGCAGAAAGTATGCCATGGTGGTGGGCTGGGTGGGCGGCAGCTGGCGGCCCTGCTCCAGCTGCTGATCATCGGCGTTTTGCGGGAGGTTGACAGCCATGTGCCGTGGATTGACCAGATAGGTGCCCTCCTGCGGGCCCGGGGTGAATGCCAGGAGCCAGTCGACGGACACTATGTGCCACCACACTCGCCGCTTCACCTCGCTCTGGATCCGGCGTTCGTGCGGGCCGGACCGCAGCGGCCCGTCATCCATCCTGTGCAGCGAGAGGTCTCGGGCGAGCCCGAGCGCTTGCGTGTTGAGCAGACGGAAACGCGACGAGAAGCCCTCGCGATTGTAGACCAGGTAGGACACGATAATGGTCGCTTGCACCTCCTCCAGACAGACCGCCTGGACGCGGCGAGCCTGATGCAGCACCTCAAGCGCGGCTTCGAGCCAGGCGGCGGAGGCGTGCTTGGCCTCTTCTTCGGCGGCAAAGACGCCCACGGTTGGATTCCAGAAGTAGGCGGCACCTGCAAGCATGCCCATCAGCAACGCTACCTGCGTTGGCTCCGCTTTATCAAGCGGCCGGCTGTAGATGTGATCGAGTAGCTCCAGGACTGAGGGAGCGTGGATCACGTAATGTAGATAGTTAACGTGGGCATTGTAATGGTAAAACAACCCTACGGCCTCATGCTTTGCTGGCAGACACATTTCCGTGTCCGCTCTGTCCGCCGCGCCCATGCGTCCAGCTGGCACCAATCGAAATCCAATGCCAAAGTTGTTATGGCTGGTCGCGGCTGTGGTTGTGCTCTGGGGAAGCTCGCAACCGGCCTGCAGCATGTCCACATCGCTCGGCGCCACCGTCTTCCGCAGAGCTTCGACAGCACTTTCGAGATATTCCAGCCGCGCCAGCATTGCTGGATCAGATCCGCCGGGCGCGCTCTGCGCGGGCGCGGGCGGAGGTGGTCCAGAGGGCTCACAACTGACGCCGCGCGCGGTGCAATTCGAACACGGCTGCTGGCGGTCGCATCGAAGCTTTTTCGTCCTGCATAGCTGGCATGATACAGGCTCCTGCCGCGGGCGTTTTGCGGGCATCGCGATGATCAAAAGGACGGGTTCCGGAGATGACAATAGATTGGCGCAGAGAGAGAGACGAAACGAGAAGCCGGAGCGTCCGTGGAGAGCTGGCGTTGCGGAGAGATGGTCCGTGGAGGCTCCGTGGGCGCGGCTAGCTTTAAGTACTTATGCACCCATTGGCCCAATCTTCGAAGCAATCCGCCATTGAAAAACCGCCCGCCATGTCCTCTTCGCACAGTGAGACTAGGTCCGTGTCTCTCCGGCTTGACGGCCCTGCCCCAGCTGCTGACAACCTGATAGCGCCCGTGCGTTGGCAGCGCTTTTAGGAGCCTTCCTTACCTTCTTCTGCAGCGTCGGCTTTCTTAATGCATTTGGCGTCTTCCAGGAATACTACCATGCTAATCAGTTGGCCGACCGCTCTGAGTTTGATATCTCATGGATTGGCTCCTTTGCCGTGGGCTTTATGTTCGCTACAGCCCCCGTCGCTGGCGTTTTGGTCGACAAGCTCGGCGCTCCGGTATAGACGCCACATCTCTGTTTAATTCTAACTCTAACAGACATCTCCAGATCCTACTCCTATGGGGCGGTATTGGCACTCTTGTTGCTGTCTTCATGACTTCGCTTAGCCGTGAGTACTACCAGATCTTCCTCGCCCAAGGCGTACTCCTCGGCGGTAGCATGTCGTTTCTCTTCTGCCCCGCCGTTGCTACTATCTCCAAATATTTCCACAAGAACCGTGGGTTAGCTTTGGGCATCACCGTGGGTGGCTCCTCCACCGGCGGACTCGTATGGCCGATTGTTCTGGACCGGCTACTAAACTATCACCGCATCGGATTTCCCTGGACGCTCCGTATTGTCGGCTTCATCATGCTTCCACTTCTGCTGGTTGCCCTCCTCTCCGTACGACCACCGCAGTCCAGATCTGAGCCTGAACCCGACACGGAGCACCCGCCATCGGAGAAGCACAAGACGGACATTTCCATCGCCAAAAACCCAACCTTCATCATCCTCTGCAGCGGGCTGGCTATCTGTTACCTCGGCATGTTTAGCCCCTTCTTCTACGTGACTTCGTACTCGTCTGCCCTCGGTATCTCTACAAGCTTGTCCTTCTACATGGTCTCTATTGTCAACGCCGCCTCCTTATTCGGCCGCGTTCTGCCCGGCCTGCTGGCTGACCGTTACGGCCACTTCAACCTCTGCGCGCTTGCCGCCCTCACGTCGGGCATCACATGCCTGTGCTGGTCCGCCGCGACCAGCACCGCCGGCGTTGTGATCTGGTCGCTGGCGTACGGCTTCACCTCCGGAGTACGTCTCATTCACAGTTTTTACTCTCTGCTGCCAATCACGCGCGCTAACCCCATGCGCACCAAGGCCATCATGAGCCTCCAGTCCGCATGCGCGGCTCAAATCGCAACTCACGAAACGCACGGTACGGCTGTGGGCTTTTTGATGGGATCTCTGGCCCTGACGTAAGTTATTTCTCCCCCGCCTCTTAAGTTTCGGGACTCGCCTCTGATGAACCATCGCTCCGCCTCCCTTTAGAGCTCTTTTCGGCACGCCTATCAGTGGAGAGCTCGTTGGCTCGTATGGCTACCTCGCCCTGTCCTTGTACTCGGGCGCTTCGCTGGTCGTTGGCTCGTTGCTTATCATCTGGGCGCGCTTGCGGCTTAACCGCAGCTTATTTGCGCCCATGTGAGTTAGAGGGGAGAGAGAGAGAGAGAGAGAGAGAGAGAGGGAGGGGGGGTGTTGGGGTTTAGACTGAGTTTTTTGCAATAATTTCAAAGACGGTAGAGGAAAGGAGATCTGATTGGTTGGCGGGGCCTTGCAGTAGATATAGATTTATACTGCCTGGAACGTTTGAGATGAAGTAACTTCGCTCCGGACAATCTAATCGTGACCGACGCATTTTGCTATCTGGGATTGTTCCAAGAGGCTTTGACTTGTTTGGGGCCCGGCTGGTTCGGGGTGTTGTTATTGGGTGGCAGTGCGAGATGCCTCAACAATGAGAACAACAGCGGTAGGCCCTTCACATAACAGATTTTGGACTTGGGCACCAAGCGTCGTTTCTGTTTACCGACCCAAGGTGCTTGGATGATGTCAGCAGGCACTTGTCAGCAGGACTGTGGCATGGATAGTTGAAGCAGCCATCTAGACGGAAATATTACCCGCCTCGTTAAACACTCCATATTCGGACCACCGCATCAGCTATTCCCGGCTTGCGCGAGAAGAATTTGTGCCATTTACCACTACAGCTGACAACAATGTCTCTGGCACGCTCACGTTCGGCCACTTCTTTTTTTTTTTCTCTCTCTTACGCCATGCGGTGCATGAGCCGCGCCACACGCCCCAAAAAAAAAATTTTCGCGGCTCCGCTCGGTGACTTTCTTTGCTTTTTCTTTCAGCTCGCCGCCTTGCATTACTATATCTTTTACGTATAATGACATACATAAACATGAGTGGAAGGCTATGTTCGGTGAGTTATGCAAGCTCTTTTACTTTAGTGTAGTCGGCGTTCTGTGGGTTTGACACGCTTACTTATTACTAAAGTAAAAGGAGTAAACCGGCCGTTATAAGGGTTAATGTAGGTCCCACACACAATATTCCGGGTGAGTTAGGGTGGCTGCGCGTGCACGCGAGCGCCTGTCCCGCCTCGCTGGCCTCTCCAATCGCCCCTTCCATTTGCAGGTTGAGCTGGTGGAACTGTTCCTCGAGGTTCATTCTCTTTGCATTCTTCCCAGCAGGCTCGCGCGATGCTGTTACCCTCTCCCGCCTCTCCGTCGCATCCTTCTCCGCCTGACTGTCCGGACGAAATATGACCGCTCGGGTGTCCCGCCTTAATCCATCGTACTACTAGTAAGGCATTCGGCAAGCTCTCAGCATTGTCGCCGCAGCCTGTCGCACATTCAGTCTGCCAAACACAGCCTGATCCGAGCCGAGAGAGCAGATGTCCTGCCATAGGAGGCGTTGCCACTATCAAAGCATTCGAATAAAACAACCCAGCTCTGGTAGTATATATCTGGAAAGAGCACTCCCGGTTCAGCTCCTATTAGCAGCGCCTGAGCCGGCCGGCCGCTTCCCGCATGCGATGTTAGACTTTTTGCTAACCAATGACCGAAAGTGGTAGAATCTCTCAGACTCTGAAGGATTAAATAGATGCATTTGTGAATATATAGCGCAATTGTTTACCGCAGTGAAACTAGCGGCTAATAAAGTAGACAGTAGTATAACAGCCGTTCAAACAATAGCCGTCCCTACATCCTTTTCTATTATATTAGCTTATATCGAATCTCAGTATATCAGTCCCAGTATTACGCGGATTGCTATTGTGAACTCATATCTACTACTAAGTTGTACTATGCGCTCCGCCAGGTATAAGCTAAGTCACTACAACGCAGAGGTTTACTTGATAATAGTCTATTCAGTAGCGTAGTAGTTCCATAGATAAAAATGATATTCACGCACTGCTTGTCGATTTTCCGAAATTAACACTAGACGCGAAGAATGAGTTATCCATACTTAAAAGCCCTAAGTATGCGTTGCGGCACACCGTCCTGGCCGACGCGTCTAGAGCGGGGGCAAAGTCAAGGTTTTAATTCATCAAGCGCTAGCTTCCCCACGCTAACGTCTCCTCTGTGCTTGTCGACCTTTCATCCTTTGCCTCTTTTAAGTACGCCGCCACATTTGGGCTGGTTTCCGAGAAGGGCACTGTCGCCAAAGGCATCATCGCCACCACCGAGCGTGTTTACCCTATTCCTGGCTGGATGTCGTTCGAGGAAGCAGCCACACTTGCCAGCGTATACTTGGTTTCGCTTTGCTGTCTGCACGACCTCGCTAATACGCAGCCGGGCCAACGTGTGTTGATTCGTTCAGCCACTGGCGGGCTGGGCATTGCCTGTATCCAGCAGTGCCGCCATATCGGCACCGACGTCTGCGCCATTGCTGGCAATCGTTTGACCACGGCAGAGGCGGCTGCGAAGACTGTGGCCGCAACCGCCATCACCAGTCGACAAATTGAGAGCGCAGATCTGGTTCACCTGGTGAAGCTGGCAGAGGGTGGAGAGATCTTGAGCCGTGTTCCTGCTACAGTGTCATGCGCCGTGGTGTAGGCATGGCGCCCACTTATCAGGCTTATTAGGGTATTCGTCGGCCACCAAAAGCACTGCGCGTCGCAAGACATCGGCAAAAAACCGGTTGGACGCGAACTTGTCACTATATTTGCTCAAGTACTTGTAGAAGCTCTTTACAACCTAGACGCAGACGCCGTCATTGACTGGCCATGAAGAGCCAATAACGCGCGCATACCTTGCCACTTAGAAAACGTTGGCGAGTTGCAGACTTTTGCCCGCAAGTATAATATCAATAATTCCATCGTGTGGCACGCGATTAGGTAGGTGATCGAGGCGTGACTCTGAACCTTGCAAGCCAGGGGAGACTCGACAGTCAGCCCGTCCAACCCGAGCGACGATCGCCCTGTTTGTGGAATAATAAGCGACTGCAAACGGTATTGCTGTCCACTAATCCATGGCATGCGAATTGGACGATGTGGTATCTTTCTATGCTGCCGAGCGCTTTTTATGCCGTAGGAAGCTCAAGGAAATCGACCACATGCGTCTCTTCGACAGCTTCCCTAATGACGTCTCGCTCCTGGCCAACGCCATAAAGACTCGCTCCACCAGGGGTTGTGGGCATTACGGACCGCCATGAGAGAAGGTAAGCTAGTGTTATCGCTAGGATCTTCACCCCTCAGAGCTCGAATCCTTGCAAGCTTCAATGCTTTGATAGTAGGTGTACGCAGTAAAATAGTTTGGCGAAGGCAGCTTGCGTCTGGATCATCAAGGAATTTATCCGCAGCGGCGTAGAATGGAAGTCCTCCAGCAATGTCAGCGCCAATGCACCAGGCCCGGGGTGGCTTCTTGTCCGGGTTCGAGAACAAGTTGAGCCTCTCTCGCATGTACTCAAGAATACGATGGACGCGCGTAGACCACAGGTACTGCAAAGAAGAAATTTCAAGCTGCGGTGGCCTCTGCGGCACTGGATTTCGCGCGAGTCCTGAGTGCAGCCTTGAAATCAGTCTTTCTGACTGCAGAGCTTCCAGGATCTCCGTCACAGGCCGCACCAAGACGGATGGAATATCTGAATGCATGCTCGAGGTATCAACTACATATAGGCCAGACTGGATGATCACGATTGCATTCTCCCCGTAATTGGTCGAATTGACTATGCCGGTAGGCCGGTCCGAGCCAGCTTCCATCAATTCCTTTACAGATGGCCGGAGCAAGGAAATCTCGAAGCCATCGGTTTGACGAATTTCCTGCTCGCAAGATTGCAGGTCGCGTTAAGCTAGAAATTGCCGAAACTTCGCTAAGACGTCCTGAACCGCAGAGATTGATTATTGTTCGGCCTGCACAGGATTTTTTTTTCTCCCAATTTCCAAAATTCGCTTTTGCCTATCAAAAACATACCCCAGGATTAAGCAGCAGCCAAATTCAAAGTGTCCAACAGCCTCGTCAATGTTCCCAGTTTTGAGAGAGATAGAGCATGACTTCGAGATGAGGGCGGAAACTCGTCTAATGGCGCACTGCTGGTTATCGCAAGTCAACATCCCGCTTCAATCTCGTGGCAGGAGGTGCATCGTGTCATTTCCGAGACTGCTGGCCTTCACACACTCGTTGTTCTCACACAAAGTGCCGCTGGCTTGCAAGCGTGAAATGCTCAAGCGCACCTTCAACGCATGCAGCGTCATTTTCGAGCCTGCTCTTTGTTTTGAGGCCAAACGCCTCTATCCTCGCTGGTACCGATTTGTCTTGCGTACTATATCGTGCAAGGAGATGGTGAATCTGAGGGTTGTATCCGGATGAGACTGGATGGATGCCAAGGCGAGGCAACACTTTCTGCGTATTAAGGAACGTAGGAGATGACGAATTACCGGACGCGAGTAGCTGCTGACACAGTCTTATGGAACCCCATAAACTACGAGTCAATCAGAAACGCATTGACAACAATTGGCCCGATGTATATCTTTGCTTTCGGGATACGATGCTTGCATGGCCGGGGTCAACCTCAGATACGTCGGCGGTGCTTCGGCCGCAGAACGATCCCAATTTCGTGTCTTGGTGCAAAAAGAAAGGTGCGAACCATGTTCTGGTCGATGCGCGGAGCCCCACTGCACTTTAGCAATCCGTTCCAACGTAAATGGAATCGCCGATGGTAGGAGCACTATTATGTATATACCTTTGTGGGGGAAAATTTCGAATCCCGAGGAAAATCGCGGATGATGCGCAAGAAAAAAGGGAGAGAACCAGAATAATGGGTAAACAACTGAGATACCCGCCACCTCCGGTCTGGGTCGGGAAAGCATTTGCTGTAGTATGCCCATTAAGCGATGGAGTTTACGTCCAAGTGATATACTTGAAGAGCATTCGAAAGGGAGGTTGATGAATATGAACGGTTTCGAAACATGCCGAGGGGTTAAGTGTGTGTGTGCAACGTTTGCTTTTTCCATTCTGTAGCTAGCCTCTTGCAATGCTGGACCCATCCAGCCCGTTAGGCGTACCCAACCATTGGAAAAGCAGATGCATCAAGAAGGAGGATTATACTGGGATTATCCCTGTAGTTCCACTTGCCTGAGTCGTGAGTCGAAATGCAATAACCTCGGAAGCAACAATGATCTTCCAGAGCTCGAACATTGACCCACAAATTTTCGGACTCATCGCTCCACTCACCGAAACTCCCCAGACGAAGTTCCTTCTCTCCACCTATCTCTCATGCACACACGCTCGAGGGCAAAGGAGATCTGCGACGCCACATACACCGTTTCTGTTTCCGTATCCGAAGCCTCGGCCTATGGTGATGTGGCTAGGCGCCCTGAAACTCCTTGCGCATCATTCCCCAGTGACGGGGTATCACAACTTAATTCTGGCCCCCAACTGGCCCCTAGTCTTCAGTGCATGGCCTGTGTCCCACTAGCGCCTCTTACTTTAGAGCGTCCCTCCCGCGCTATGGGTACACCCGTTCCCATCTCTGTGGCTCCGTACGTTGATACAATCTGGCTACATATCGCTGCCGAGGTCGCGTATCGTTCATTGTCGTGCGTCGAGTTGAAGCCCTCTTTCCTTCAGACTTTGGTCTCGTTGCCTCTCTTTCCCTTATGCTGCCTCACCTCACTCGTCCGAGACCTTTTGTTCATCGGCTACCACTCGACTCTGCCCAGCATGGGCAAGGCAGACCTTCCGGGGCCCGTCGGTCCACTCATTTCCCCTAATTATATTCCAGAAGACATTACCAAGGCCGACGTTGCGATATCATCAACCGTTTGGGCACTCACACTTGTCTGGTGCGGCATCTGCTCTTGGCAAGGGGTAGGTCAGACAAAGCGTGCTCGAAGGCCGTGGAAGACTGTCTATATCTGGATGATATGGCTCGAGCTGCTAGTCTGCTTTCTTATGGGCTTAGAATGCTGGTGTTTTATTATGAAATGGATTCACCCGAGTAAGTTATAAGCTAAGCGATGCGACTATTTTCTTACTAATCTTTACAGGCTTTGCCTTCTACTTTACCATCCTGTTCTGGTGGTGCATCCAAGTTCAGCTCCTACTGCAGATCATCATCAACCGCGTCCGTGTCATCTCCTCAGACAAAAAGCGAGCCCTGGCAATTATGATTATAACTGCGGTGGTCGTCACGCTTATTAATATTAGCGTGTTTAATATCTGGATTCCGGCACGTTTGCAAATTTCTGAAAGGTTAGCCGATATATAATCCTATCGCCTTGGTTAAACTAATCTCTCTATAGATATATTCATATTAATGAAATCTGGGATCGTATCGAGAAGGGCATTTACTTACTTATTGACGCCGCACTTAATGCTTATTTTATTAAGACCGTCCGCCAGAATCTCGTAAAAAACGGTCTACAAAAGTATAACTCTCTACTTAAGTTTAATATGCGCATCATATTCATATCTATTCTTATGGATGTTATGATTATTACCGCTATGTCGATTCCGAACTCTTTTATGTAAGTAATAAACGATATAGGTGTCTATCTCCTCTTAAATCGGGCGTTGACTTTTGTCTAGTTATATACAGTTCCACCCGTTAGCTTATCTAATTAAGCTCAACATCGAACTTACTATGGCCCACCTTATCCGCAAGATCGTCACGTCCATCGCCGCTAGAAGAAAGAATGGCACAAGCGCATACTACGAGTTCGCATACGATATGAGCAAAGTCGGCACGCAGGTCGGAATAGAGCTCGGCAGTAGCCACTGCGGCACAGACTCCCGTCTCAAATTTGACGGGGAAGGTATCCAGAAGACGCAGGAAGTCGTCATCCGGAGCGAGCTGAACCCGGAAATTGACATCGTCTCCTATTCCAGCAACAGGGACGAACAAAGCTCAAGGACGGCTCCAGAGGATACAGATGACGAGAGCCGACTTGTTCATAGTACGTAGAGTATCTGGCCTGGATAACCGAGGACGAATTTTTACACGATACATCATGGCGATCGCCCGTATAAATGTGTTTGAGAATATTTGGTTATCACGCGTGTTTTAGGTTTACCACATTCAGCTGGCCCTCTAGCTTGAGGAGAAGAGGCGCCTCCAAGGCCGCTCCCCTCCAACACCATGCCAAGTCTTGCCTTTATTCCTAACAAACTGCTCATACACACTTCCTAATGGGTTATAAACCCGGATACGTCTTTCCATTCTATGGACCCGAGCTTGTTAACGGAAAGTCCGACTCATTGCCGTTCTCAGTTCAGATGTGCGCAGTGCATAGTTGATAGGAGCTGACTCACCCTTTTTTTCCGGCTTGAAACAAAAGCGGTGGATTACGGTGGTAGCAGAATCAAATCCAAATTGTACATTGGTGCGTCATGGGGAATCGTCATGCTCCATTGATCGAAGACGGCTTTCGGCAAAGGGTGAGTCTAAGGGTTGTAATATAGTTTGACTCTGACGAAAAAATGAAAGCATCGGCACTAGGATGGAACGTCCTGCACGTCTGATAGTCGATGATGAACCCGACGCCTTTTGACTGAAGCCAAGCAAGAAGCACGAATTAGCCTCACGCTTACGCAGTACCGCTCCGCCTTTGTGGTCCCAGCTAGCAGCGGAGACGAAGCTGTTGGTTTTGGTGGTGATACCATCAATTGAGAATGAGTGGCATGAGGCGTGAGAGGGACGCTCAGGGGAGTCCTCTTATCCGTCCTCTTCCATGACTAAGCTAAAGTTTATTGTACACACACGTGATATTCCAACAGAAGCTTTGGAACCGGCTAACCTAAAACATATGGCCGTGAGCTTGCAGTCGAAGTCTCGTCTGCTCAGAAGCGTATCGCAGTGCGTATTTCCCTAGTGATTCCATCGGTACATACAATGCCGCGGTCCGGCCGTGCAATCTCAAACACTACGTTCCTGCGATGCAGACGTTGGCAGTCGTACACCCAGTTCCAGCACTGGTGCGAGAGGGCAGATGCTTCGCGCTGGGTCAACTGCGACGGCCATGTTTGGTGAACGTAAACCGATTCAACATTCCCGCTGCTTGAAACAATAGCCTTTTCTGGCAGGAAAGCGCGTTGGTCGTCCCAGCGCTGACCGAGCCGCCCGAAGTGAGTCAATTTGCCTGAAACAAATTGTGGTCTATGTACACGGGATATTCTCCGGATAAGTAGTTTTTGTTGTTTTTGAAAGGGAACTTTGGAGTCGTCCTGGTAAGTCTTGGAACACGCAGATACCATATTTGTTACCCATCATGCGCTTCAGGATGCAAAGGAGGGGTTGTGCCGGTGAGGGACTGCTCTGCCCTTTAACGCACTACGTTCTGGAAATGTCTCTGGAGAGAATCCTTGCCATTCGCTTTTGTCAGAGCCTTCTGGCGTACGTTTGTTGCTCGGGTGTATAATTCAGGTGATACACGTGCTCCCATTTTGTTCTTTTCCTGTCGCACCACTGAAAGTCTTTTTTGGTTCTGCTACTCCAATAATTCTAGTTGGATTGGGCGATTCTTGAGAGACTGCTTAGTTTAGAGGTACCCACAGCTTCACGATGTTCTCGCAGGGCAAGACTAGCTTCTTCTTGCGCACTGACTCCCCGAGCGCGGTCTTGAGATATGGTAGTGATGACAGAGTTTACAGCTACATTCCGGGGCCAGGTCCACGGACGAAGTATTTTGGACGTCGCGAAAGGAAAGGGAGGGGTTAGCTCCTAAATACGTCTGATCAGCTTAGGCTCACTGGCTGAATGTCTAAAGTAATGCTCCAAGAAGCAGCAGAATCTATTCAACTCTCTTCTTTAATATTTATTCTTTTCTTGCATGGAACACAGCGCAGGCGCGTCCGACTCACCTTATAGTATCCGTCGCTCTCTCTGCCAGTAACAACCCGAACTCGCTCACGCCTAGTCCCTCGAAAGCACAACCATAGATATACAAACGAGAGGCAAGCCAGGTAAAGCCAGAGGACCTGGGCCGGGTGCAGGTGGTTGAACTTACAGCAAGCCAATCGCTCAGTCACTGCCGCTGTATGCAAGCCCGGCGCCGCAACAGAACTAAGACACTCATTCCCAACTCGGCGACACTACAGTCTGGGTCGCGCAGGCAAAACTCTTCTTCCTCGACCTGATTAGCTTCGTCCCTGCCAGCAACACCCTTCCCACTCTGTGGGCTCTACGCTCAGAGAACCCTCTGGATGGGGGACTGTTCATACCAGAGGTCATCTGCATGCTGCTGTACTAAGCGCTCAAAATCAACCTGGAAGCCGTGCGGAGGTGCATCAACCCCATCAGCCTTGTCCATTTACGTGAAGCGATCAATGATGAAGATTGGCTGCATCTGCTTGCGCGCGCTTTAGACCGACTGCCGTCTGTGTGCATCGTCCCAGGCGCTGACCCTATTTGTAAAGCTACCGGCTAAAACAGAGAATAAGCCGCACGGTGGTTAGAATGGCTCTCTTTTATTCTTAAGCCTCCAAAACCAAAGCTGGTCGTGTCGGCTCTATGTTTCTACGGAGCGCATATATGGAAAAGAGCGGGATTCGTGATTTTATGGCACTGTATATGGCGGAGATGCCGGAGAAAAAGCGAAATAGGATGCTAAAACCTCGCCGTATGCAAGCACGAGTAATCATACAGTTTGTTATTATGGCGCAGTCGCCAGAGACGCGGGGATACCACGTGCGGGCTTCGAGCACTGCCTTAACTGGGCGCATACGCGCCATCTTCCCTTGAGGCTTGCTTTCCCATGTGGGTGCCTAGACCGCACGGCTCTGTTACTCATAAGGGCTCCCAATCCCTGCGGCGTATCCTCCCGTGCTGGGGCCTTCCGCCAATGGGGTCACAGAGCCCTTGTACCCTGAGGTTCGGAACAGCGGCCAGCCCGAGCACACAAGCGACCTCGCTTGGATAAAGTGAGCCGTATCGCGCCTATCAAGTCTAGACTCCTGAAGACCCAGTTATTGATTATTAGGGCGGCTTCGCCGTATGTACAAGATATTCGGTTGAAATATATTAGGTGCTGTAAGTGCGTGAGTAGATCTTTTAGACTGCGCCCCGAGTACTTCTCTTTTCATGATGATTCTACGTGTACTTTTAGCCATCACTGCGCTCATATGTTACTGCGCAGCAGCGCCCGGTGCTGAGAGTCAGGTTGACGGATTGGCGAGAAAGGCACTCGATCGATTGGCGCATTACGCTTCGAGAAACAGCACATCCACAGATTGCAATCTGGCGACGGCGCCAGTGCGAAGAGAATGGTGGGACTTTATCTAATTGCAGCTGTGGTGGAGACTGACTGCTTTAGGGGGAGCTTATCTTCGGCAGAAAAGCTGGACTTTATTCGCGCAATCCAGTGCTTTGCAGACAAGAAGCCGTTAACGCCACCAGAGCTGGCTCCCGGAGTGCGCAGCCGCTACGATGATTTTGTTGCAACGCACATCAATCAAACTCTAAGCATACATGCCACGGTCCGTTTCAATAATGCACCGTTTTCACGCAATGTGACTATTAACAGCAACAGGCGAACTTTTTGGGGTGGCATCGCTACTACATCTGGACTTTTGAGAAAGCGCTGAAAGAGGAATGTGGATATCTGGGGCAGCTACCGGTATGCGCATCATTCTATGTCAAATCGAAAAGCACCCATTTAACCATTTATAGTATTGGAGCTGGGGCAAGTATGCAAGCGATCCTGCACATTCTCCAATTTTCGATGGCAGTGAAACAAGTCTAGGCGGAGACGGCTCTCACGCCCCTTACGGTGATCTCTGCATTCCGAACTGTGAGACTCCAAACTTCGTCTTCCCAGCCGGTAACGGAGGTGGATGTGTGACGAGCGGACCTTTCAAGAAGTAAGATCGATGCTATGCCTTCTTTGGATATTGCTGAGTGCTGTAGCTGGACCGTAAATCTCGGACCGGTATCGAGCACCATGCCAGGCATCAACCCAAACCCACAGCCTGATGGACTCGGTTACAACCCTAGATGCCTCCGTCGCGACATTAACCAATATGTATCCTCCTCGTGGACAAAGGACAATGACACCGCCTGGCTTATCCGGGAACACGATGACATTGGTGCATTTCAAAGATGGATGCAAGGCGTTCTCAGCTCCAAGTTCTTTGGTGTGCATGCCGTAAGTAGCTAATGTGTTCTAGCAAGAGAGAAAAAGACTAACAACCTCAGGGCGGCCATATGACAATTGGCGGAGATCCAGGCGGTGACCTATTCGCGAGCCCAGGTGACCCAGCCTTCTACCTGCATCACAGCCAAATTGACCGTGTGTGGTGGATCTGGCAGAATCTAGACCCGCAGCGTCGCACGCACACCATTGCTGGTACGATTACTATTGAAGATATACCACCGTCGAGGAACGGAACGCTGGATGACTTGATCGACTTGGGAGTTAATGCGCCGCCGATGCAGTTGCGTAATGCACTAAGCACTACCGAAGGCCCATTCTGTTATGTTTACGGCTAACTTTAGATAATTATACGAATTCCAATAATGGTGGTAGTAAATGGGCTTTAAGTGTGGTCAAGGTAAAAAAAACACTACGAATTACTAGATAGCTAATTCAAGTTTTACTTATTTAAATTTATATTACTTTTTAAGCTCTTTATTAATGATTTAGCAGCGATTAGGCCTTGTTAAGAGGTTATTAGTATATTTTAGTAGTTTAGTAGTAATAAACTATTATAAGGTCTAAGCCGTATTTTTATAATAAAAGGCTTTGTTGTTTAATATGCATTATAACAATACTAAGTATTACTAATCCTAACAAGTTTCTATATTAGTGCACCTGCTTTACACATACAGATGCAGCCAGGAAGACAGCATTTAAAAGATTAAAGATCGCGCTTCATCTCTTACAAGATTTCGTTACGATAGGCTGGCTAAAATACAATGAGGCGCCCTGATTAGTAAGATAAACAGAAGTAGCTGCCGGAGCACAGTCTTGGCCCAATTTGAACGACCTGCGACTACAGCTAGAGAATCGATATACGCGCAGCAGAAATCTTGGAGCTGTGCAGCGGCTCGGACGCTCTTCTCACTCCACACACGGCCAACTTCGCTCCAGAAACCCCTCGTTCTACATACAAAGCCCCAGATACATCCTCCCTACGCGCCATGTAGGAAAGACAGGGCAAAGGCTGTGCTCACAGCCGTGGACGGCTCCCATACCGCTCCCTCGCCCACCGCATCATCGTCTCGACCAGCTGCTCAACCTGCGCCTGGGTATTCTCCGCATGGATCACCACCCGTACCCGCTCGTCATGCGGCGGCACAATGGGATGCTGCACCGCATGCGCCAGGAACCCCGCTTGCAACAGGTCCGCCGCCAGGCTGCGGCAGAGGCCCAGTCCGGTCCTGATGGGCACGATTGGGGCCAGAAACTCGCGCGTCTGCCATCCCTCCATGTTGACAACGCCGAAGCAGCATGCGCCCTGCAGGCTTCTCCACGTAGGGTGGTTGCTGAATGTGTGATAGAAGTGGCGGACCAGGTGCTGGACGTCCTGTCGTCGCTGTGCGTACTTGGTTAGCCTCAACGAGTCCGGCCCCAGCGAAGCAACATGGTGCATACTCTATCTCCGTCCGCGCTGTTCAGGATTCTATAGCCCGACTTCACCGCAGCGAGCACCAGAAACGTGGGCGCCGTGGTGAAAATGAAGTTGCGAGCGTAATTAACAAAGGCCGACTTAACGACGGCATCGCATAGGACGACGGCTGGCTCACCCCTACAGTTAGCCTCGATGTAAACTTTTGAGGGCGGCCTCGCTTCTCCTTTTTTTTTTTTCTTTCTTTCTTTTTCTTTCAACGGTACAGAAGAGGGGTGTATAAAGAAGGCGGGTCTTAGCAACCTACCCACCAGTGGAGCCAAGCGCTTTGCCAAATGTGTGTAGCCGGATGGGGAATTCGTCCTCGAGCCCGTAATGACACACTAATCCCGATCCTTTCGGTCCCAGCACGCCGTTCGAGTGGGCCTCGTCCATGATAAAAATGCGATTCGCATGCGCAAGCGTCTCCTTGGCCGCCACGAGCAGCTCGCGGACAAGACAGACATCCCCGTCCATACTATAAATCGACTCCAGAGCAATGAACAGAGAGCACCGTCCTTCGGCTACGTCGGGATATAGTTCTCCCACATCTCGCAGAACCTCCGTGAAGGACGAGATGTCGTTGTGCTTGAATTCCAGGGCCGCGCTCGCCCGCGAACGTTTCATGCCGTCGTGGATGCTTGCGTGGACTAGCTCGTCGTAGACGATGCAGTCGCCGACGCGAGGAAGTATGCCGTAAATGGTAACGTTAGCATCGTATCCGGAGTTGAAGAACAGCCCGTCTTATGCGTTATGGAACTGCGCGATCTGTTGCTCGAGGTCCGTGAGGTATTGGCTGGTACCGTCCAGGATTCTGCTTCTCTTGCACCCAACCGAGAAACCGGAGTTTCGTCCCAGCTCGTGGAGGAATTCCTCTCGGAGTGCACCAGAGGTGATGGAGAGGACGTCGTTGGAGCCACAGTCGATAGCTTTGCTTTGTTCGTCGCCTGACGGGAGGACGATGAGACGACCGCTTTCACGCCGCCTCTCAAGCGTTTCGGACAAAGCTCTCTGGAAGACGTTGCTTGCTCGGCCCGTGCCTGCTTCCATTGAGTGTGGCCAAGGCCAAATTGCCTGACGGCAATGAAGTGGATGGGGATGTGGTGCGAGAGAGCAGCTCAGGCCTTTGCAACTCCCTCTGCCTTATTATCACTCCGAATTTTGCTCAACTAATCCCTCTCCCAGGCGTTTCAGCTGGACGGGGAAATGTCCACCCTACCTTTTCTTCTAAATACTGGGGCCTGGCGCAACCGCGGCATTCCAGGCCTCTTCGCTCCACCGTATACGGATGTTAGAATATATGGCATCTTAGCCCGCACTAGTAATAGTGCGGCGTCGTACTTTTGCCAGTCCAACAACGGAACTCAAGAATTAGCATCCAGGCCATAAACCATGACTGCAGGATCCTGAGCGGAAGCTACCTTGGCTGCCTGTGCAGGGGGGAGTATGGGGGCAGCTGGTATGAGCCCGGGCTGTGCGTATCTCTTGCATCGACACCAAGCAGCTCTGTCAGCACAGGCGTATATGCACCATGCTTGCTTGTCCAGCATGCAGCAATACGACACGCCTTATCGCTAGTCAGTTTGATACGAGAAGAGGCAAACGATAATGGAGAACTGAGTACACGTATTATTGCTTCTACACACGTGTGTGCTATGGCCGGCCGCAAGCATACCGCGCAGGATGTTCGCTTTCAACTGCTGACTGAAGGCCAAGGGGACTATATGATCTCTTGGCCCTGATTTAAAATAACTGAAAACTGTCTAAACATGTGAAGTGGTCGCCCTCTGGTCATCAGCTGCATAGGCGCTTTTGGGTGCTGTCATAGCACGAGCTTTTGCTTTTTCGTTTTCTGGGATTTCTCCCGCCTGAACAACGGCCAGGTGATTTGAATAGCTTCGGATTGAAATGGAAATCAGTGAGTATTGCGGCTGGCTGCCCATGTACGAGAGGAAGCATGGATGGCTAATCAGCAAAAAAAAAAAAAAAAAAAAAAAGAACACAGCGGGTTCAGGCGCCTACCGGCTCGCACCCTTCGCCTCGCCCGGCTACGCGGATGAGTTCGAGGTCGTCTGGCTGAGGTTCATGCCAAACAATGGCTCATACCTGGCCAAAATAATGCCAGTGAAGCAGTTCATGAAGCTGATGGGCCGGCATGAACGCGTCGGCGTGTCGTTCTCATTGGTGGGCTTACTGCGCAACAACCACGTCGTCCTCCCACCCACAGGCGTCCTCTACCTGCAGCCCGATCTCGGTACCGCGTACCGCCATCCGGGCGACGGTACGAGGATAGTTGAAGTCATGACCTCCTGGGTGGATCAGGACGCGGCTCCTCTGCCAGAATGCGCCCGAAGCAAGCTCAGCGAGCTGGACTCTCGATTGAGGCGGCCGCACCAAGTTAGGGTGTTGCTCGGGTTCGAAATGGAGGTGATGCTGCTGCCGCTCCTTGGCGCTGACAGAACGGCATTTGGCCTTCAGCAGCCAGTCCCGCAGCAGAGCTGGTGCAGTATGACTGCAGTGGACGAGGCGGCCCTTCCGGCTGTCGAGGCAATTGTTCGAGCACTTCGGGCGGCAAACGTGGAGGTTCAGCAGTTCCACACAGAGGCCTGTCCGGGGCAATGGGAGCTTGTGCTGCCACCCGCCGCTCCATTGCAAGCGGCGGATGCGCTGGTCAGGGCGCGGGAGACGATTGCTTTCACGGCGCGCCAGCATGGCTTTCATGCCACGCTGCACCCGCGGCCTGTGCCCGAGCATGCAGGCACGGGTGCACACGTGCACGTCTCTGCCAATGGCCCCACAGCGACCGATGGAGAGGTGCCAAAGGAGACGGCCGAGCACTTCTTCGCGGGAATCATGGCCCACCTGCCCGCCATTGCTGCGTTTGCCCTTCCGCTGGAAGCCAGCTACGAAAGGGTCAAGGCCGGCATCTGGAGCGGCGGCATATGGGTGTGCTGGGGCACGCAGAACAGAGAGACTGCTCTGCGCAGGATCACCGACGGCCGATTCGAGATCAAGACGGTGTGCGGGACGGCGAACCCCTACCTGGCCATGGCGGCCGTCCTGGCTGCCGGGCTCGACGGGCTCGAGAGATCCCTCGCGCTGACGGCGGGGGAATGCGCGGCCGATCCCAGCACGCTGTCGGAAGTACAGCGAGGCGCGCTGGGCATCCGCACACGCCTTCCACGGAGCGTTGAGGAGAGCCTGGGGGCGCTGCAGGGGGACGCAGTGCTGTCCGACAAGCTGGGGCATCGGCTCACGCAGCTCTACATCGCTGTTACGCGGGAGTGGAACAAGCACCTGCAGGGGATGGAGCCGCAGGAGAGACGTAGGTGGCTGCTTGCAAACTATTGAGCGGCAGCGGTATATAGAGACTGGCCTGACCCGCCGCCAACAGCCTGCAACACGTGTTTCTTTTTGCTCGATTGTCGAGCCAGCCAGGGGTGCGATGCGCTTTCACAACCATATGGTTGTTAATGCCGACTCATTTGTCCGCAAGATAACGCTCCGGGGGCCTAGAGCAGCAGCAGCAGCAGCCTGATTTCTGCTGCCGGTAGCACCCTGTTAAGCACCAGCCTTTCACATAAATCAGCTCGGCGAAGACCATTCGTCGGCTCAACTCTGTCGTCGATGGCCGGTGAATCCACGGCGCGCAAAACATGAATGGCAGTTTCCCTTGTCAATCCATCCCTGCTTATGTTTTTTTTTTTGTTAGTATTCTGTTGAGACACGGTTTCGTAGGAGCTGCGATCGCTTTCCGTGAAGTACTGAAATTTTAATTGAATAAAATAGTGAATTGTTAGCATAAGGTGGGAGGTCGCTGCAGAGGCACTTCCGTATTATACTTGGCATCGTCGAAAACGTGCTAACAAAGCTAAACATACATGATCTTTGACACCAATATTTAATGACTTGACGATAGTTCGGTTCCTAAGCAAGTCGCATCAAGCCGCGTTAAATCGCGTCGCATACACACCCGCCTGGACGGGTAGATAGTCATCTTGTGTCGGGCTGAACGGGAACTTTTTGTCCTGATACTCTAGATTTTACACAACGAGTGATCCTCGTTGGCACTGTGCATTGCGAGTACTGGGCTCCAGCGCTGTGCTAGCAACGGAATAAGGTGATTTCCTCCGCGAGGCCCCGGAATTGTTCCCTTCGTCGCCTAGCGTAATTGCAAAGGGCCATGGCATAACAGCTGGCGCCGAGCTCATGAATCCACCCAGCGCGTAACCCACGAGAATAACAGCTTCCCGCTGTGTTCGGAAGCCAGCGACCTGGAAGTTTGCAGCAGCTCCTCCTCGCTGAAATGCCGCGTGTAGTCTGCCGCGTCGCTCAGAACGAGGCGCGCCACCTTCTCTCCCATCTCAGGATGGCCCTGGAAAGTGAGGATGGTGTTGGAGGCCGAGATGGTAGCCTGGTGGTTTTCTGCGAGGGGAATAAGATGGGCGCCTGGAACGGAAACCTCCCGCTTGTGGAATTGGGGGAGACGCTTTTAGTTGGTGATGCGCATGTAGTAAGCTTGTGTGTCGCACTGCCGACTAAACCGGGCGGCTACTTACCATGACACCCTCCTCGGCGAAAGGAAAGACCCGCCTACCCTCGGCTGTAAGCTTGATCTCGGTTATGCCTATCTGCTCCAGGGCAGAGACAGTCAGTCCGGGAGGCTATCGATAGCTGGTCAGTTTGCGTGTGTGTACCTCCGGCACAGCCATCTGTCGCACCGATCCATCAAGAGCCACGTGGATGGCCTGATGGCCCCAGCATATGCCCAGCATCTTCTTTTCTGGATATTTTCGGGCCGTCTCCCGCAAGAATTCGAGCATCCGCAAAACCCACGGCTCCGGCGCCGTGACGTCGGTTGTGCCGCCGCTCAAGATGATGAGGTCATATGCCAGCGGTGTTGGGTATTGCATCCGCTCGATAGGGTCGAAGAAGTGTAGCGTTGCGTTGGGGTCTACTTCTTGGAACATGGTGGTGAATGAGTACTCCGACGTGGGGGTAAAAGAGTAGCCTTCGGGCGTGTTCAGCAGCACAGCAATCCGGCGATGTTTGGCCTGGGTAGTTGCCATTGTTCCGATGGCGAAATTGATCCACGAGCTCAAGTGCCTGTCAAATAGCTGGCTTACTGACCGGCGTGTGGTATTCTACAGGGAGAGGTGCATAATATAACAGAGCCATTGAGTCCCGCAGTTTGCTGGTGGAGACGAATGTTTGCAGGTGCTAGTCCCGACTGTGTCTTCGTGTACTTTCATTACTGTAGCGCCCTGCACCAGCCGGTCGCTCGCGCAGGTCAAATTGTTTGGGGAGATCTGGCGCATTCGCACCACGACCTGTCACCTGTACAACCGCTTAGCTTTCCACACCCCTGCTAGTCTCTTATGCTTTGCCAGCCCTGTATCTGTGGCCAGACAAGCCCGATGCATGTGACCGCAAAGAGATGCCTGAACGGGGTGGCCTCGGGAACCCAAGGGCAAGTCCTAAGCGGCAACCCGTGGACTTGAGTTACTAGCTGTTTTGCATTACATTAGCGCCATTTAAGCCACAACATGATGCGCACTCGATCGTTGCTTGTCCGAAGTATTGACAAAACAAAAGAATTTACAAGTTTCCTTCCGTCCTCTGGCCTGCTATGGGCTGTTGCCGCCTGTTGTTCTCGCAGGACCCATACAAGCTCAAAGCCGATACACTTCTATTCTAGTCAGAAACTGTAACCGAGACAGCGCTATAACAAAGGCAACAAGCACATAGCCTCACCGGCCTGCTCTTTCCATCTCATGATCCCTCAGTCACAGAGCCCCGCTCCTCCGATGCCTAGTGCTGCTGACATCAATGGAGACGCTTCCTGCTCGTACGGAGCCATCAGTCAGAGGTCCGAAGTAGCGCCTCGCCTTGAAAGTGGTGAGAACTCCGCGAGCCTGCCGTTCTTGGCTTCGGAGGGCTCGCCTCTTCTCCCCGGCCCGGACAGACCAGAGGACACGACGATACCACTGGCGCAGCTCTGGCTAAGAGAGATCACCACAAACCTTAAGTACTCTACCGCGTTCTGCTTGACCATGCTGCTTCAATACTCACTCACCGTATCGAGCATCTTCGCGGTCGGACACCTGGGGAAGCAAGAGCTGGGTGCTGTAAGTCTTGCCAACATGACCGCCATCATCACTGGATTTGCTGTCTACCAGGGCCTTTCCACCTCACTGGACACATTGTGGCCCCAGGCGTACGGAGCCGGAAATCCCTGCTTGGTAGGGCTCCACCTGCAGCGCGTCACCCTCCTCCTCATGCTTACCACTCTTCCGATTGGCGCACTCTGGCTATGTGCGGAGAAGATATTCATTCGCATACTTCCTACAGAGGATCACTACATTGCCATATTGGCAGGCCGCTACCTCCGCGTCATCTTGATCGGGGCTCCGGGTTATGCCTGTTTCGAAGCGGGCAAGCGGTTCTTCCAGGCACAAGGTTTCTTCCGCGCCTCTTTGTACGCACTACTGATCTGCGCGCCTCTAAACGCTCTCATGAGCTGGTTTTTCGTTTGGGTGAGTAACAGCAGCCCCAAAGTTCAACTGAGATTCCATGGATCGCCACAATCATTCTAAGGAACGTGATGCTCTCTTTTCGGAATAAAACGGTGCTGGCAAAGGCTCTAGCGCTCGTTTGCGGACTGCTGAGAGATTGAATAAGCCTCAGGTGTGGGAACACCAAATGCATGAGCATGTCCTCTGAGGAAAGAACGGCGAGGCTCTCCCCCCCTAAATTCCGCAGCCGACATTCCGTACGTACGCTAATGTGAGCTCTGACAGAAACTGAATTGGGGCTTCATGGGAGCTCCAATATCGGTTGCCATTACAAACTATCTCCTTCCCGCCTGTCAGGTGCTGTATGCTCTATTTATCGCCGGGCGCGGGTACTGGCACCGGCCTACGAAGCGAGCCTTCAGCAACTGGCGGCTCATGCTCAGCCTCGCGATTCCCGGGCTGCTGATGCTCGAGGCAGAATTTCTCGCCCGGGAAATTCTGACACTGGTGTCCTCCTATCTGGGCGTCATCTCTTTGGCCTCACAATCTGCCCTCTCCACCCTCATCTGCATAATCTTTCAGATGTTACGGCGCAGCCTGCACAGGGTGATGAAGATAGGAACAGCCCCGCCGAAGGCGAGCAGAACCGAAGAAGATGTGGGTCAGGGATCACGTGACTCCCGCGATCAGTTGGACCCACTCGCCCAGAAATTGAGCAGGTCAACCCAACCGCTCAGTAAGACGGTCGCGATCAGTCACTGAGCGCAACACCTTCACTGAGCGTACAGATTGTATACACTTTCTTACTAGTATATATACCACACTCCTTAGATAGCTTTGACCTTCGTGGTCAACTTCAATAACAATTCAGCACCAATTGTTAGTAACACGGCCTTCGCACGCAGTGCTCAGTCTTGTCACGTGTTCGACTTGCTCTCACCCTCTTCTTGTACCCACTCAAGGAAAACCCCCTCGACAGGTTTTCTCCCTCTCCGGTGTTTGGATCACTAGAGGCAGAGGCCCGCTCGTTACATCAGATCTCGTTTTCGTCCGCGATCGCCAGTAGCACACGAATCGCAACCCTCGTGGGGGCGCGGCAGCCTCGGGTGGCCAAGGTCGCCGCAAAGGTCTCTCTAACCATCGCATTTCTGGTCGGTGCTCTGAACCTCACGCTCGTGTCTTCACTGCGTCATTGGATCCCTAAACTCTTCACCGATGACGGCGGCGTGATTGCCTTGATTGCCATGGTACTCCCCATATGCGCCAGCATGCAGGTATTTGATTCGCTCGCGGCATCCTGCAATGGCATCTTACGCGCCATCGGTCGACAGGATATAGGAAGCTACGTGCAGCTTATCGTCTACTATGCGATGGCTCTGCCGGTCGGCATCGCGCTAGCTTTCCGGACTGACCTCAACCTCCTGGGCCTCTGCACGGGAATGGCAGTGGGGCCGTTCCTTATCACGACAATTGAATTGGTGTACTTATGGCGCATGGCGGACTGGGAGCGAGCAACTAGGGAGGTTGGCGCACGGAATGAACAAGGATGAACTAAACCAGACCATACGCAACTGAAGCCACCCGTGGCGTTAATGGTGGCGAGGTTGGAGAAGCAAGGAGACTGCATGAAAAGCTTTATGGTGGCGCTGCGCTTAGGGGGGAGGGGGCGGCGTGAAGAGCGCGGCCTGCAGAGCGCGTCGTAGTCACCGGAAGGGCCCCCAGCAAGATCGACACCGGAGAGATTGCTGAACTGCTGTGAAGGATGAAACACGCTCCTTGCCGTACTAAACACTATCTACTTGGTTGCATAAACGGACACAAAACGGATGCACGGATATCGGTGATCATCCATATTGGTAATGGTCGGCGATACCATATTATGCACAGCGCCGGCTTGGCATCACTATGGCTAACGTCGTTAACAACTGCTCGAATTCGTCGTAATTGAGACATCTGATCCGGTCACGGGCTTACCTTTCGCTTCCTGCGGTAGCCGGGCCTTACCTTTATTAATCAGTTCTGTCTCCAATGCCGCAATCACGCAGAGCCCACTACATACGAAGATCGAAGCTTGGACTCTCGTCAACCAATGAACTCTCAATTATCAATTTGACGTGTGACAACCGGCAATAAACGGATTCTACGTCCGCTCATTTTTTCGTCACAGCATAGCCACCACACTTGCTTGTATTTAACGCGTTGGAAAACCTATCCCACGCCACAGCATCGAAGTTTAAACACTCATTGATCATTGAAAGGCATTTGAACGTCCGGATTCAACGATGCATCTTTGGCTGATACTAGGGTTGCTATCCTCTTTTGGACATAGCAAGTTCTATGACTTTTCTCCAGAGACTTCCCCTAATTACATTAACGTACGGACAGTTGCTTCGGCATCCATCACCTACAACAGCAATCAAATGAGAGCTTGCTAACCACGAAATAGCCCGCAATTCCCGTTCTTTACGATATCCCAGAAACTCAAGTTCGGCTCATACCAAACACGACAACGACTTCGTATTGGACATGCTCCTTCGTCACGGCTTCCAACGGCCACCAGTACCTTGTTCTCGGCCACAATATGTATATCGCAGGGATTGTCACGGTCCGCTCTTCGGTACTGGATGTGACAACACGCGACTACTATGCTACGTACCTATACACCGAGCCAGCATCCGAATACGTTGTGGATGGCCGTCTCCAGGCCGACGTAAAACATCTCGGCCTCGACGGTATTACAACTGACAGCATATCGACAATGAGGACATGGAGCACGGACCCTCGCATCACTTACGATTTTACGTATAATGCAACTTCTCGTGTCCTCTTAAATGGCGGGACGGGCAACTTTCAGTTCGCAGGGGAATCTTGCAGCGAATGGGCTCTTCCTGCTGCAGCGACACCAGGAACCTTCACTGTTAACGGCACGGATCTTACGGTAGACTCCACCCAGTCGTTCACGTGGTATGATCGTCAGTTTGGTGGAGGCACACTCACGGGAAACTACACATGGTTCCTCGTCGTCATTCCGAGCACGTCGATCCGCGCCAGCATCTGGGCTATCGACGACACTGGGAGGAACACCAACACCCGTCTTGCCACATTCCGATTCGCAAACGGAACATCGACGGTCCGGCCCTTTACGCTGTACCCATCCGCGGATGATCAATACGTCGCATCTTCTGGCGTCTCGTATGCAACCAGCTGGAATGTTGTTTTTGATGGAGGGGAATCGATGCAGATTAAAAGCGTTCGGGCCGACCAGGTGACGTATAACGAGACTTCAAGCGCCACTGCGGCCTACGAAGGTTTCTCTGAGATCGAGTATAATATTTTTGGAATACAAGGAAGTGGTTTTGGGTTAGCAGAGCAAGTAAACTTATAAGTATCAATCTACTGTTTACTGTTATCTACATCAGAGCGTTTATTCTTCCAACGTTTCCGTAGTAGTATATAGATAGAGGCAGTCTCTCTATGTTAGAATATCACGTGTATTTATAATAAATTTTATCTTAGTCACGGAATATGGCGGTTAAGAAGGCCTTGCTAGAGTTCTCCTCTCTATTCTTGTGCTATTCATTGATCATGCTCCTCTCGAAGCCTAAGCTGAAGGAATGAGTAAGGAGAGAGGTTGAAGGGGTAAAGTGCAGATCGATGAAGTCGAAGTTGGCGCCGGCGAGTGGGCGAATGCCTGAGCTGAGTGTATACGGCGATGTAGGCTGGATCGCTCAGGTCGAGGGCGCAGCGCGAGGCTTCATACGTGATGGCACCTCCGGTGGCGCTATTCTGCCTGCGACGTGTGTGGGTATGATGTGACGGAGACATCTCGTCGGAGGCTACTTACCCACAGGCTCTGTCCTACTCCAGGAAGGTCTGACAGTACTTCGATACAATAATGTTGAAGCAGAGAGCAGAAGCAATTGCGGAGAAAATAACTGAAAGCCATGAGTGCTCTACAATATCTCTTACCTCAGAGAGGACCTACTGCTCCTGCAATAACCTTCTTCTTTGGATTGAACGTGTATGGCAAGCCCTGCGTAGATGACCGCACACCTGTAGCCTTCTATCCAGCATCGAACAGAATGCCAGTTCCTGGGTATAGGTGTAAGCTTTCGGAGCGGACCTCTCAAAAACTTCTGCAACGAATGGAGGTTCCGCGCTATTTCGCAAACTATCTGTCGATTGTGCCGTGCTACTGTAAGGGTATCCTACGAGGCCACCACTATCATGGACTGTAATATACTTCATCCCTATATGCTCAAAAACACTAGGGCCGTCTTTTCTCTATTGGCTTATGCAAGATTCTTTTTCAACACTCATCGCATCACATGAACTAAAGGGGCCTGCATAGCTCGGATGTTGGAATAATCACGTGTATTAGGCTTCTGCCAAGTGTAGTATATTCAGGAGAGGATAAAAAGGCCACTCCAGGGCTGCCCTCCTCCAACACGATGCCAATCTATGCCTGCATCACTGAACAAGTCGTCATTGCACACTTCCCAACATCGGATAATAGACTTAAGCGGGCCATCAGATGGACTGTATAAGTCCGGCATAATAGTGGCCGATGCATTTTTAGCTCTCTTATCAATATTTGATCTGCTGAAGTGAACGCTTTTTTCGAAGTACGGTTGCATGTTCTTATAAAGGAAGCTGTCATCTCCGACGAGCTCTGCCCATCGTGCGAAAGCCCCTACCGTACCTTTCAATCTGTCAGATGAACTTTGCGAAGCTAAAAGTATAATATCATTCACCTATGATATACCAGGAAGTTCCGTGCCGAACTTCGCAGCTTCGTCAGCAAGACACTACGTATTTGATTCACTCACAGGTCACACAAACCCTCCACCCAGACACCCCCCATACGCTTAATGCTCCATTGTCCCACCCAATCCCTACCAACCAATTTCAGCAACGATTCTACATTCTATCCATGCACGGGCACCTATCGGTTCCGGCTGCGTCATAATGCCTCAACAAATCAACGGCTACCAATTCTAGAGATCCACGCTCTTAACCACTCTTTGGCATCAACAGCCGTCCGTAATCATGTGCGCGTTTGTATGACTTAGCAGGGAGTTGTCAGGGGCGGTGAGCGGCTTCATCAAGATCGCATATTAATTAATATGCCTCAACGCCGTCGTTAGCGCTCACGGCGAGGACAGAGGTATTAAGCAATATTCTGAGTCAAGGAATATACCTAAACAAGCAGCAAGCAGCCCTGTCACGGAGATCTATTCCTTGAAACATCATCTCTATGGAAGGAGCTGCCGAACAACAACCCCGGCGGTATCGCAATACATAGCCTTACACACACTCTGGCGAAAGAAGAATAATTGGCTCTAAGAGTCTATAAAATTAGTGTCTGTCTTATAACGTTTCTGTTGGACCGAAAAATGCACGGCGCCGCACTGTGATTCAGTGCGAATTGATTGAAATTAGGCACGATGCTGACCATCAGCAAAAAGGATAATTGAGCACCTGAACGCGGATGTTTTCGCCCGATGCAGTCTCGTATCAACATACAGTGGCTTGGTCCAGACCGATCACGCCACAAAAGTAAAGGATGTTTATAATTTGAGGGGTTTTATAGAGACATGCATATCGTCAAATTCGATAGTTAAGACAAAAACCCCGCTCGAACAACCCAACAAGCCAAACCAAGCCGCATCGATAGGCCGGCTTGGCTTGTTGGACCGCGGTTATCGATTGTAATGGTCGGTCATAAGCATTGAGCTATGATAGAATTAAGAGGATCCAAAAAGCCATGTAATGCGCACACGTTTGATTTGAATTCGTGTCCGCCATTTTAAGTTCTCAGCGGGAAAACATTCCACATACGGCGAGGACGTGTTAGCGGCGGTAGCAGTAGTACTGTCAGGCCGGCGCTCTGCATATTACGGCACCACCGAATATTACCGATACCGATGTTCACTGGTTGCCCGTGCATCTGTTTTGTATGAATGTAAGCAGCCAAGAAGACAGCTCATCGCCCATAGGATGTTCGCCTAGGGCCAACCGAAACAAGTTGGTGGAAGAGCTTTTTAACAATGTTCTTAGGATGTTCACCGCCTACTTTCTCGCTTACGTTCTATAAATAAATTACACACGAAAACGTAATAGGTAGTAGATGCGAACGCTACTAATTCCGTGTTACATTTAGCCACTTACGTGGCCGGAAACCCGGTACGGCCCGGCTGCACTACCTCCGACAATAGATACGAGCTCGGCATCGTTAGCGCCGGTTTAATATAGTAGGATTATAGTTTAGGATCTAGACCACGCTGAGGGAAATGAATCGCGAAGAGAGCTAAGGATTAAGTGTCGTTTCTGGTGGCTCAGGACAAGGAATAATAAATAGCCGCGGTTCTAGCGTGGAGGCTGCTATCGATGGAGCGAGGGAGTGGCTTGAAGAAGATCGCTCGGAGGCTACGGTTGAAAAAGTGCTCGTCTATCTATAGAAGTAGTGATTAGTGAATAAGAGACTTAGCTGTTGGTGTTGCAGGGTCAGCCTCGCTATAGCTGGTGAATTAAGAAATACAACTTTCTTAATTATACCTCTGGCGCTACCTAGTTATATAGCTGACGTTTATTAAAGTTTCTATGGGTATCGAATAGGGTTATTGTCGGTATCTAAGGTAAAACGCGTTTTTCCATTCTGTTACGACCTCGTCCTCCTCGACCAGCACCACCGAGTCCACCAGCTCTCCTGTGTGAAGTCGATCGTCCCTTAAGGCATCCCGACGTGTAGCACGATGACCGATGCGGGATAATACAATATGCACACCTTTAGCGTGCGATGTAGCAATGTGCACACCCACAGCAAGAAATACACACCTATTTTGCCAAAAAATATGATCTTTTCTTAAATATCTTAACTATAACGTAATACAATATAAAAAGCCAACTTATATTAAGAAATCTAGAGCCTTCTTTAGGGTTAGGAGGGTTAGGAGGGTTAGTTAGGGTAGGTTAGGGGTTAGGATTAGCGTTTTAGGATAGGAGTATAGTGTTACGAACCCCAGAAGGACAAGGGCTTTATGACCCCACGGGCAGAAAGCCCGCACGGGAAAAGACACCGCAAGGGCCAGGAACCCACAGGAACAGCAGAGCCGCAACACTGGCGCGCCCGCACGGGAAAACCAGCCCCAAGGAAAGACGGCGCGTACGGGCCTGGGCAAGGCAGCAGTGGAAGAGGCCGCCGTTACATATAGGGAATTTATTCCCGACCAATTACCTCCCCCTAAAACATTCCGGAGTCTAACTTAAAGTTTAGAATATCTAATTTATTAATAATTAAAGAGATTGCTAGGATATTTATAGGGGTTTTAATAGGTAAATATAAGTAAGAGCCGGGAGTAAAGTTAATAGTGTGCATCTTGTAATATGAGTGTGCAAAGTGCTACATTGCACGCTAAAGGTGTACATATTGTTTCTTCCCCATGACGATGCCCCCCGATGTCGACCCCCGTCCCTAGCGCCGACGTCGCTACGATATAGCCGCCTCGGTCTAGCCACTACTCCAGCCTCTCCGCCCTGACATACGTCGCGCACCGCGCCAGCATCCACTCGCCGAGCTGCTCCTCTAGCACCGGCGGTAGCATCACTTGTATCTCTCTCCCGTGCCTCTCCTCGACGCCCTGCCATTCCACTAGTAGCTTGTCCGCCGCTGCTCCCTCTGTCCCGTCCTGCCCTCGCCCATCATCGCCGCCTACTACCTCCAAGTACTGCGAGCCGTGGAACGTAGGAAAGAAGCGCTAGCAGTGGACCTGCTTCGCTACCTCTTTAAACCGCCTGCTCGTCGCTTCATCCTCGCTCTTACCCGACCCACCCCCTCTTCTACGGCTACCAACGGACCACTGATGCTCCCTACGCCAGTTCTCTTTCATCGCCTTTCGGCCCCTATGGATATACCGGCATGTGCTAGGGTCTTTGCGGCACAGCAGCCCAACATCGAATAGCGGTAACTCGGTGACGGGCTGCTGCATCTGGGCCGGCACCACCAGCTCACCGGGCGACGTGAGTAAGCCATGCCAGCCCCTAACCTCATTGCTAACCGATCTCGCCTACTTCCGGCTCATCCTATGGTGTTTTCCTTTCAAGTGGCTCTGCACCTGGTCTGGCTAAACCGCATATCTACACTCCTTATAGATTGCGAGCTGATACTTCGCTTAGTCATAAAAGTAAGTAGCCGCCATTATAACGTGGTTTCCTTTTAATTAGCGCTGGTGCTGGTGCTAGTATAATCCGGCGGCACCTTTTCTGTATCGCCCCTAGCGTCTTTATTATATTCCCATTTCCTAGGTCGTAACAACCCGGAAGGGCTTCTAGCCTTTACGGTGTTTTCTCCCGTACGAGCTCTCCGCCCGTTGGGTTATGAAGCCGTTATACCCTAGGGTTCGTAATAGTATAAAGGATTTAGCCACGATAGCCATATTATATCTAAGGCCTATGTATTCTAGATACTTCTTACGTGTGATATATAGTTATAGTAGGCGGACCTAGTGCCCTAATATTAATAATCACGCAATCCAAAATTAATAATGGATAAGAGAAGAGAAGGCCGCGAGGGAACTAAGTGAAGCATAAGTATAACCCTAAAGCTAAATATATAAATTACTTAATAGAGAGGTATAGTTCAGGCTATTCACGCAACCGCCCTCTTAAACGGGACTCCCGGTCCGAATTTGCCTACTGTGTTCTAAATCCCGATTCCATTTGGATACCCTTGTGCCTCCTCGTGAACTGGGAAAGGCCACTTTCCTGGATATTTAAGCACAACAGGATTTCCCCACACTTCATCATAAGGCTTAGGAGCTCCTGTAGAGAATTTGGCCAGAAGCTCTGGTGTAGCTCCACTGTAGTCGACAAGCGGTTTCCTTACTTTCCTATCCCAAGCGTTTACCTTCTCGTTCGTTAACACCACTACGATCATCGTTTTGAGTAGGGGGGCACTTACCCAGTTACCGTGAGCTGCCACATGTAGCCTAAGCGGCATCTCAACGATGCAGACTGGTCCAGCGTTGATATCCAATGCGTCAAGGATAATTAGGTAGGTGATCTCGTTGGACTTATCCCTGGCAACGCAGACCAGGTAGCCGTCTCCTTCGGGGACATCAGGACCCCTGGGAATGAAGCATGGCTCATGGATCATGACTGTGTCTCCTCCTCTCCAAACCTTTGAGACGCCGGTAAGCGTATCAACGTGAACAATACCATCCCATAGGCCGCTTCCCCAAGTGACGCCCCAGGTGTGTCTGTACGGCTTGCCCACATATCGATCGTCAATTCGCGCCATTTCGCCATTGACATGGCTGAGAACCACGGGCCGTTCAAGCTTATTCTTCTCCGGGGGCGCGTACGGATCGATGGTGAATCTGCAGAGCTTTCCGATCATGCGGTTCGGGTTCGAAGGGCCGAGCTCGGGGTGAGCATCGACAAACGATGACAGGCCATCTCCATCCGTGAAGAACAGATCAAAGTAGAATTTGTCCTCTTTCTCGAAGTGGTTGGAAAAGTGGACCCAGCCGTGGTTCTTAGGGCCATAGAACCACTTGATATCTTCTGACTTGGGATTTCGGCGCGGCAGAATACCGAAGACGAGAGGCTAGCCTGCATGAGCATCGAAACACACTGGGGGGCTACTATGGTATGTCCAACGCACCAGGTATCTGTTGAAGCGGAATTGAGCTTCTCCGGAGTTCTTCATCCAACTAATGTTGGTCTCGTAGGGCAAGATACCAAACACCACCCAGCTAAAGACGTTGGTTAGCAAACAAGGCTGGCACTACAAGGGTCACGGCGTCTGACTTGTCCGAAAATGCGAAATCGTGAGCCCATCCCACATAAGGTGTTTTAACCCAGCATTCTTCTAGCTTCTTTCCATCGGGGTCAAAGAGATAGTAGACGAGATCATCCGAACTGTTCGATTAGCGAACACCGTTGATGGCAGGATCGATTCTTCGTACCCGATACCGTTCGCCTCCATACCGAAGCTCAACAATTGACCGGTATGAGCGTCAACTTTTGGATGCGAAGTGAATGACATTGAATTGAGTTGGCCATCGAAATCCGTCAGTCCTAAGTCAACGTTAGCGTGATTCACATAGCGGCGCAAAGCTGCTTACCAATTGTTTCCAAAGTGTCAGGATCCATGATGATTGGGGGGCTGTCGTCCTTCGGAATCAGGAGCTTCTCTCTCCAGAAGTGGACGTGAACGTTTCCCGGCGACTGGACCTCGTCCTTGACTCGTGGATCGCCGGAGAAGATGTTGCGGTAGCTTCCGAAGAGAGGCTCCCGGGCAATCCGCTCGTAGACAAAGCGCGGCGTTCGGACAAATTTTTGCTTGAAATCGACTACGCCTGGAGATTGTCGAGGAGCAGAGTCAGTAACTGTCTCATACCTCACTCGTCGCAGTTACATCACGCACCATTGGAGATTCGCCATGCATCTACGGCGCCGTCGCCATTGATCCAAATGTCACGCGGATTGTTTGGATCCACCTTGTTGCGACGAGCCCAGATCTGATCGCAAACGATGCGGTAAAATGTTCCGTCGATGTCCGAAGGCATCGTACCTGTACAGCGAGAAAACCGGAATTAGCATCTGCTGCGCATTTCAAGTAGGGACTTAAAGCTTACCATGGACAATGCATGACGCGAGTTCAGCATCGAAGCGACCAGGAATGTCAATGCCAGTCGAGTTGTTGGGGAGAGACTGTTCAAACTGGAATTTTTCCGCAAGAGGAAACTGCTTCTTCTTGACATTGATCGTAGCTGCTTCTGTAGAGGTCTGGATCTCGGTTTTATGGAGGTCCTTGAGCTCCTCCATGATGGAGCGGAGCTCCTCTGCTGGCGGCGGCTCTGTAGGGCCGGTATATGCAATCGATCCCATTATAAAGAAGTGTCGATTGTGCTCGGGGGGGTGCGAAGACAGGAAAATCTATGGAGCAACGATTTCTCTACAATGCAAAATCTTTTGGCAATTATATCAACCCTCTCGTGGTGGTATATGTTGTAATGCATTCCTTCCAAGTTGTAGATTGTCTAATCCGGCCTAGCGCCGACTCCGCAACAGTGTTCCCATGCCCAAACCCACGAGGTTGATCCTAGCTGACTCGGGTCTCCTCCATATTCGGCTCCCGCCAAGGGTTGGCGTGCGTCAACCCCGGGGCCACCCGCCAATATCCGAGTGGGTTCTCGATAATGGGCGCGATATGGGGCGGTTCGAGGGCTTGCGTGTGTTCAACTTAGGCCACTCACAGGGTGGATACAAACCATGAACACCGCCTTGGCGGAGGTCAATCTAACTAAGACCAGAACGAGGGCACTTTTGCGACCAATCGCATCGGGGAAAGGTTTCAATTCGGACCCTTAACATCCTCTCTCTGTGTCAGTCGCCTTGGTGGATCTTGCATGGCTGGGCTCTTGGCGGATGGGTACATCGGGAGGGGTCCTCCCGTCTCGCTTTGTCGCCAATTATCGTGCCCTGGAGCCGTACCCTCACCTTTTGAGCCGCCGAACCTCAATCAGCATGACTAACTGCCCAGGTACGTACTGTCAGTAGACTATCTGTTTAAATACAATGCAAGTTTCAAGCGCCACCTTGATTCCAACAGCTGATATTTACGATGTCTGGCTTCAGATACGCTTTTTCTCTTTCGAAGGATGAGGTGCGGGTGGCGACACCTCCAGGAACGGTCACGCTCATAGTTAAGGCCCATTTTGACTGCAGATGGAAGATCCATGCCTCTAATTGCGACCAGACCATGTAGAAACAACACTAGACACATCTCGCAAAGTGCTGCAGCTTGTGCCACGACCATCCGCAGACCCCGCCGACCCGCTCAACTTGCCGCAGTGGAGGAAATTCGCTATCGTGGGCTGTATGTCCCTCTTTGCATTCGTCGCCAACCTTTCGAGCTCCTCCATCTCTAGTGTGCTCATGCGGTATGCATCTTCGCCTGTGCTTGGCGTTCCTCCAAAGTCTTTCTCAGATCTAAATCATCTAGTCGCGGTGAGTAGACCTTATGCACGCGGGCTAGGTACAAACTAATTAATACATAGGTTAACGTGGTCATGCTCGGCGGGTCCAATCTGTTCTGGGTGCCTTTGTCGAATACATTCGGCAGACGGACGGTCGTGCTACTTAGCTTGCTTATTCTGGTTCTGTCATCACTATGGGCTAAGCTCGCTACATCATTCGAGAGTCTCCTAGCAGCCCGAGCAGTTATGGGAATTGGTGGCGCGCCAGCTGATGCGGTGTCCCCTGATGTGGTAGGGGAGATATTCTTCGTTCATGAGCGCGGGAGAGCCATGGTATGTTATTCGGGAATGCGTGTCCACTGTTATACTCACGTGTGCCAGGCCATCTACACGGTTTTCCTTTGCCTCGGCTCGGTCGTTGGCGGCATAATCGGCGGCTATCTTGTAGAGATCAGCTTCGATTGGCTTCATTGGATGAACGTAATCTTGGCTGCAGTTACTCTAGTGCTATGCTTCTCCTTCCAGTCCGAAACCCTCTATGAAAGGCCAAACCTGTCACCTCCGTCTACATTAGAGGATAATGAGAAGTCGACCACCCAGCAAATAGAATCCACGGCAACTGAGACCGTGGAGTATCCCCCGTTCACCTACCTGAGATCGCTCAAAATTGGAAGATATCGCCCCGGGCTCGTGCAGAATTTTCTGAATGTTATCCTCACACTTCGACTTCCTGGAGTATGGCTTGTGTCCTTCTGGTATGCCGGTCTAGTCGGTGCAATGGTAGCAATGACCTCGTCGGGGCCAAGCTTCGTCAGCCAAACTCCCTACTTCTGGGGCAGGAATGCCGGCTTGGTAAACCTCGGGGGCCTCGTCGGCTCAGCCCTGGGGGGCCTGTATACATATCTCATTGTTGATTGGCTCACAAAACGCCGAGCGAAAAAGGACAAGGACGGCATTACTGAGCCGGAGCCCCGACTAGTCATCGCGCTGCCCGGTCTAGCCATATCCACTATCGGCACCCTTATATTTGGCTTCGTTGGAGAAAATCCGTCATCCAAAGGCTGGCTTGGCCTCGAATTCGGCGTCGGCATGGTGGCTTTCGGCCTCATGCAGGCTCCTTCGGTTGGGTTTAACTATATCATTGAGTCTTACCCTTCTGTTCCAGGTGACTGCTTTGTGGCAATTACTACGGTGAGAGCAATCATTGCTTTCGCTTGGACGTTTTTCGTCGGATCATGGGTCGAGGATAGAGGAGCTGCTGAGCCGTACGGGATTTTTGCGATGATCCAGGGGCTTATTGCGCTAATTACAGTGCCGTATATATTTTATGGGAAGAGATTTAGGATTGGGACTGCCAAGTGGGTTCGCTGAGAAACATTGCTCAAGTAGGTTCAGAGTGCGCTTGGTCGCTTTCGTTTCAGGGGTGGGGCGGTGGTGACTCGTTGGACGATCCTTTCGGCGCTTAGCTGTAAGTTGCTTAAGCGAAACAAAATGGCTGACTGTTTGATTATTGTATATTGTATTCAGCCGCCAATAGCCTTGACGGAAGCAAATTTTCCGTGGTGTTAAGCCTTTGCTGCTCCGCCACCCTCATACAAGTGACCGTGATACCTCTTCTACGACGCTAAGGAGTCGCTTGTCAGCAACTCCTACAGCCTCCAGCTCTTGTAGAAGAAGCCATACTGCGACTGCTAGCCATAAGCGAACTTACTCTAAGTACTTTCCTTGGTCAGATCGTGTTATATTAACTATGCTAGACGCTCTTATAGAGGCTCGTAAGTAAGACCTCGATGCCGACGGAGGGTTTAAGAAGGCTAGCTAGGATCTTATAATTCACTTAGTGCAGAAACTAATGCCTTATCTAAAGGTTAGTAAGAAGCACGTTAGTAATAAGCTGCGCACGTTTAAAGATCTCTAGACTAGGAGTAATATACGCTCTAGTTAGACGTTTGATAAGGAGCGTTACACCTACGTTACTAATAAGGACATTATACGGGACTTATTTATCATATAAGCCGTTTCGACGCGAGGGCCCTAGAGGGCTATAGTTCTTTTATCCTTAAGAAGAATCTTACTGTCGGTGCTCTTATAAATAATATTTACATGGTCTTAGATAATAAGTTCACGTTTAATACTGACGCTAGAAGAATACGGGAGGCTTATATATAAGATAAAGAATAATATTTCCCTTTACTTCAATGCGCGCTGAAAGCTGTATACACTTATGGCTCGCATTGCATTAGTAGACCTTAACATAGGATAGAGTGGGAACCCAACAGGTCCGTCACAGTAATTCAAGATGAAATATAATACATCTCCTCTACCGGGAGATTCCCAAGTTCTCCAAAATTCCAGGCCTAATGCGCTCTAATATGACGCCTAACTCTCCCCATACACGATTCTGCACTGCGTAGCCCTCGTTGCTCAACACAAATGGCGAAGGATCAGACACGCGGCAATCTGCCATGAATCTACCATGGGTTTTTGGGCCTTGGCTCGCAGCATGAACAAGCGTGCGGCTACCATACTCGGTACTGCGTGCGAAGAGAGCTTGTTGGATTACAATCCCCCAGCCGGCCTCACGAGAGAGCTCACTGTAGTGCTAGAGTTAGTGGCAGCAACAAGTAGCAATGCGAGGTAAGAAACTCACGACTTGCAGAGCCCGGGGCAGACGCAGTTTATCGTTACGGGAGTTTGGGAGGCAAGTTTGCGTTCGCACAGGGCTCGGGTGCACAATACGTCAAGCAGCTTTGAAACCTGATACCGTTCCTCCATTTCCGAGGGTTTGAGTTCTTGCTTCAGACGCTCGAAAATGCCACCTTGAGGCGCCTTCCTCTCCTCGAATTTGGCGAAGAAATGAACCCTAGATGCCACTATGGTGAGATTCGGCCGGGTCTGGAACCGTTCTGCAGACGCCTCCAACTTTGGCAACAACGAGAGCGCGAGTAGAAATGTAGAGACTACATTCACAGTAATCGTAGCTTCGTTATCTTCAAAGATTTCGTACTTGCCTCTCGCAACCCCAGCGTTGAGTAAAGCAACATCCACACGGGAGAGTTGTTTCTCGACTTTGGCTGCAAAATCCAGAACCGATCGGTAGCTTGCCATATCAAGTTCCCAAACTTTTATGATGTTGCTAACTCCCAACGAGTTTTCAATGTCTGCTTTTGCTGCATTTCCCTTGTCGAGGGATCGCACAGCGAGGATCACCGTAGAGGCACCGAGTCGTGTGAAATGTCGCGCTGCTTCTTTTCCAAGCCCAACATTCGATCCAGTAACAATGATCGTCTTCCCGGCGTACGAACCGGTAGGCTCTGGGAGTCGGAGGAGCAGCTGGGAGTGGAGGAAGCCGATAATACCGCCAGGCATTGTTATAAGATTTTTGAATTCGAAGATCAAAAGATACGCATAGGTTTGCGAGGTTTTATCAAAACGACTCGAGGACTTGGCAGGACGGTCTGAGCACGGCCGCGTCAGCTCCAGACGTTCTACCCCCGCGTGAGTGCCACCCACCAGAACCCACTCAGCGTGCATATCCACACATGACTCTAACTTGCAGATCATATACTGAAACGAATCCAGCAATCCCCTGGTGTGTTAGTCACCCTTAGCTCCTTTGCCGCTGCATCGGTGTCTGCGCTAACGATGGTCCATTAGACGCGTTCGTGGCTTACGTCACAAATTGTCGGCGTTGTTGCAAACATCAGGAAAATCCCCAGGCAGCTTTAAGCGGCTTGAAGCGCAGTTCCCGCTATAAGGGGACGCATACTAATATTAGCACCTCTTCTTTGCGTTACTAGTAGCTTGCGAGCTTACGGTAGCGTACGAGCTTAAGGTTAGGTCCATGCCCTTCGCGCAATCTGCGCGTTCTACGCGAGTTCTACGCCTTCTACGCTTTAAAGCTTTATCTACAACTTAACGGTCTTGGCGCGCGGGGATTTTCCTGACGCATGAAACGTGAGGGAAGTGGATTCCTGTTTCGGTGTACCGGTGGTTTGAGAGCATGTCTTCTATAACTAAGTTTATCCAAGCCTATTTACTGTGTTCTGCACAACCAGGAAGCACAGGCAAATTATCTCGTTTTGCTAGGCCATCTCATCATTCAAACCTATGCATAAAACCCTTCTCGGGGCCATCCCGACCGGTATGGACGGGGAAGTCTTGGGACTTAGACGGCCATGCTTAAAGCTTGCGCGTATACGGAATAAATGGTTTGCCTTCCACTTCGGCCTTAACCTGCAGGGCAATGAAACGCGAGAAAAAACGCGAATGCGAGATGTCCCCCGGGCAAAACCAGACATTGGGATCTAATCTTGTTAGTATCTTATCACCTCTAGAGGCCTCGAAGAGAGCAGACTTACGTCCAATAGGTTTCCAAGAACCTCTCGGATTTCCCTCTTCATCCAAAAGCCAGGACTCATCCAATTTCTCGGCCACTTCCGGATCAAGTAGTTGACATGCGGATTGCTTCATGTCGGTTGCATACCCGGTTGCGAATACAATGACATCGGCTGGTATTTCAGTACCGTCCGCGAACTTGAGACCTGTCGCTGTGAATTCTGTAAGAGCACTTCCAGATTTCATCTTGATCTGGCCAGATATTAGCAGAGACATCGCAACACTAGCTTTGATTCGAACGAACTTTCCTTTCCATCAATGATCATCTGGGAAACCCCAACGTCCATGTAATGTCGCCCGGCACGCTCGTAAAGAATTTGGATAAGGTCAGCTTCACGGTCAACCCTAAAGCCCCTTGCCTCGAGCTTGTCCAATCTGGCTTTATCTTGTATTAACAGTTCGTGAAAGATAGCCTTCACGATAACCCTGTCAATCGCCAGGGGCCCGGTGTGAAACAATTTGTCAGTGTCCGTCACATCGACGTGTTCATGGTATACTTTGTGAAGGTGAAGCTTTGGGACATTGAGAACGGGAGTTCTCGATCGTTGTACCATGATGACATGCATGCCAGCTTTGACCATGTCTTCCGCGATGTCATGCCCCGTGTTTGCTGTCCCGATTACGATACCTCTCTTGCCGGCCCAATTGTGCGAGTTTACGTAATCGACAGCATGGATGACGGTTCCAGTATATCTATCGCGACCAGGGAGCGATGGCTGCTTTGGTATTCGGCCTGTCATGCCCAGGCAGAACACGAGGTGGCGTGTGGATACAACTCGCTCTTGACCAGACTGGGTTAAAGTGACAGTCCAGGAGCTTGTTGATTGGTCGTAAGACGCGTGCTTGACGGGCGTCAAAAGCCACAACCTATCGTCCAACTTGTACTCTTCGACGAAGCTTTTATAATACCGTTTAAGGTCATTCGCTGTAAGATAGTACGGAGCATCCTTTGGTGGCTTGAAATTGAATGGCAACGAGTCTGACGACTATTAGTATTTGTTTCCTCTTTAATAATCTTTTCTTCTTCGGCTTACTCTGCATCTTGGGAGTATGCAATTTCAAAGAGTTGTATCGGTCTGTCCAGTTCAATCCAAGCTCGGGAATCTTGTCGCATGCAATGGCATTGAGACCAAGAGCCTTGAGCCTCGCAATAGTAGATAGGCCCGAAGGCCCAAGGCCGACGACCAAAGCGTCAAAGCTGCGGCCATTCGGAGCATCATTTGTATTAGTACTGCTGTGCTGAGATTGCGAGAGCCCACGGAGCGTTCCGTTCGATGTGCCGTTCACTCGCGGCGTTGAGGCAGTGGAGATGTGCGATGGAAACACGTCCGGATCGCCGTAACCGTCAACATTCTCCAAAATCGTACTAAGAGAGAAAATCTTGTACTCAAACGCCCGAGTTCCGTTCTCTTGAGCACCCTCAGGGATTTCAGGTGCGATCTTCAAATAACCATGGCAACGGCCGCTGGGCTCGAGGCCGTTCGCAAAGTAAAATTCAGCAGTGATCATCGCTATTGGCCCAATTCTCACAACACTCGAACTTCTCTCCTTAAACTCGAAATTCGCTGGCTTGTGCAGGCCTGTAAGGTCTTCCCAGGCGGTCTTGAATGCGGCGCTGCTATTGAACGTCCGTAATGTTGAACTTAAGGCGAGCATATCGCGCCAGTGCGCATGGGCAGTCGCAATGACAGAGAGATCGTTCTCAACGAGCCTAGTGAAGCTATTCTTAGCTATTTGTACGTGATCGATGGGGTCGGGTATTGGCGCTGTGAATAAGTCTGCGGGCAAGTTGGCCAGAGGAAAGGGGGTTGTTGGAGGCATGATGGCACCATGCAATGAATCTGTAAACTCTGCTGTTCTTCCGAAGGTAAGATACAAAGAGTTGGCTTGAAGCAATGTTCTTAACGCGCGAAGTGAAAGATCGTGTTTTCGGCTCTACATAGTACAGTACACGATGGGACGCACGTCAGTCCCAAGCCGGATTCGCTTTGGACTCGCACCGGGTGGGTAAATTTGCCTGTAAGATTGGTCTACTAGCCGCAGATTAAGACGGCGGGATAGGGTGCCGGGTGTGATACGGTAGTAAGCATCGGATTCTTCTCCGCAATTAGTATGGCAGGAGGAGCATCCGCAGGCGTATGGCCGGGCCGGGCGGGTCGATGTCTTGGCTGGAGGGGTCCAAAGTCTTGGGCTGGATGGGTCAGAGCCTTGGCTGGATGGGTCAAAAGTCTCGGCCGGATGGATCGACGCTTCAGCCGAGTGGGCAGCATCTCCGCACCAACGCTCTCAACATCTCTTTCGCAGACTTACTCCTTAGCGGTGTCCATGATGATACACACGTTCCCTGACCCTTGATCGTAAGGCAGCAATCGTGGAGTAGTGATATAAGCTGAGATTCATGATGGTAAAGTAGTAAACTCACGCGTTCCCGCAACACGGCAGCTGCCCCTCCACATCCCGAATAGCCGTTTGCCGAGAATCAGCATGGATCAACTACCTAAAATTTCCGCCACAATTCAGGATTCCGTCATGCCAACTTTCGACATCTACACGAAATTACTGGAAGCAAACGCATCCAAGATAGGATCAACGGCTAAAAATCGACGGACGTATTCGTACGGCCCACATGAACGCCAAACTCTTGACCTATACACGCCAGAAGATGTCTCAAACACAACCCCCATTGTTCTTTGGGTCCATGGCGGTGGCTTCGTGATGGGCGACAAGAATCTGTCCGCCATCCCAGGGGACCTAGTTTACACCAATGTCGGCCACTTCCTCGTGTCACACGGGTTCATCGGTATCTTTATGAACTACCGGCTGGTGTTCAAGCACGATGCTGTATTTCCATCAGGAGGCGAGGACGTAGCACTGGCATTGGAATGGATCACCAAGCATTTCGCCGGGCAGAAAAGAGACCTATTCGGGCTGGGCAATTCGGCTGGCGCCGTTCACTGGTCTACATTTCTATTCCACACCGCCTTCGCCACAACGCTCGAAAGGGTCACCACCGGTAACGACGTGCGGTTGCGAGGCGTGATACTGCAGTCCGCGCCGTTTGATTTCACTAAAGCTGGGCCATCGCGTCAGCCGGTGAACAAGGCATATTTTGGCGACGACGTGGAAGGGAAGAGTCCGTACGGGCTGATGACTTCAGCGGATGACTCGACCTGGGAACTGTTGATGCGAGCGAAGGTGCAGTTCAATGTAATCACGTTTGAACTAGACCCTGATGAGATCAAGGAGCCGGCAAGGCGCTTTGTCAAGGCATGGAACGAAGCACGGCATCGGACGGGTGCGCACGAATTAGCAATTACGGAGCATGAGGGCCACAACCACATCAGCCCCTATACGGCGCTTGGCACTGGCATTGAACGAGAAGAAGCCTGGGGCAAGAAGTTGGTGGAATGGATGGATGCAGTTCGGAGAGGATAGCCCGTCTACACGCCGGAGCCATTAGGCATGCTCAACTGTTGAAGCTGCGGTTATGGCTGACCATGCGGTTCGTGCTCATGGGGCCGACGTTCGTATGGACATCACGCTCGAGTGTAGCTGCCACTTCGGTGGTTTTGAGAACCAACTGATCCTCTATCCATAACTCTCATCTTGTTGGCCGTCATCCTTCAGCGAATGTGATAGTCACACTATGCCAGCATTGGATATAGGAATCGTGAGCGGCCTTGGCCATGCCGTGCTTTGTCCGCGCAGCCCGCTGTTAACTGAAACAGGTTAGCCCGCGGGGCGCTGTACTATGTACTCTGTGCCCGCGCGTCGCAGCCCCCGGCATCCCCGGTGCCCCCAGAGTTACCCCGCAGACGCCGCGCACCAATTGGAGCCTTCTGATTGCCCAGGAGCCCCAGGTGCGCTAATAGATTGCAATTTCCACCTCCTCGCCTTCGCCTCTCCCTCTCTCCCTCTTCTCTCCTATTCTTTCAAGAGCGTCTGAAGCTACACTGTGATGTTTCTGGCCAAAGCTTTCGTTAGATAGCCGTCTTCTCTCCCCTTCCTGCTATTCGCGTATCGCTCCCTACAGTGCCTGATGTCGGGTTCCTTCGCCTGTTCCCAGTGCAAGGCTACTTTTGGCCGGATTGCACATCTCCGCCGCCACCAGAAAACGCGTGAGTTGCAACCCGCTACCTGTATGAGGGCTGAGATCTGATTCAGCCTTCTCTCAAGATCGTGCCGAGAAGCCGTACGTTTGCCAGTTTTGCCCTGTTGCCTCATCCCGTAAGGACGTGATTGTGAGGCACAAGAAGAATTTCCACCGCGATGCGATGCAAGTCACCCTCATGCCCCAGGCTTCCCTACCCGACGATTCCGATGGATCGAGCCAAGGCCATCCGCCACCGCAACCCGATCTGCAGCTGGTGGGATTGGGCAACGTTGCTCTTGATCACGCAGTTGAATTGGATCTATTCAATTTTGCGGTCACCCCATTTGGCGAGACTGGCTTCGATTACACGACCGCTACACAGCCCTTACAATCTCCCGCGAATGCCTTGATAGGCAATGCACTCAGCTACGATCAGACACATTTCTCCCACCAGGACTTCGCGTCCTACGAAGACGCCGATTACGCGAATGCGCGCGCAAACTTAGTTCTCTATGACATTAACCAGACTCTATCCGATTTCCAATTTCCTTCCAAACATGCCGTTCATCGATCTGTGCATGCTTTTTTCAAACATATGGCCCCGTATATGCCAATTGTACACAAGCCCACCTTCAGCATAGCTTCGGCAGCTTGTACGTACCAGCCCTGCGGATGCGCCCATGTTCTCTGTCAAGCACTAACATTCATAAGCACCTTTGCTGATAGAAATCGTTGCATGCGGTTCGTTGTACCTTGGCGAGCACGCCACCGCCGCAAAAATGCACGCAGCAGCCGAACGAGTGATGTTCCAAGTCACTCAATACGAGTCCTACAGTAAAGACGGGAAGTTTGAAGTGTGGATGTTGCAGACATACCTGCTCATGAGCTGTTTTGGAGCATATGGTGGGGATAAAGACGCGCAGGAACAGTCTGCAAATGTTTTTCCGTACGCTATAAAGGTACCGTATACCTTGTCAGTGTTGTATCATGCTCATATTTTTATGCAGCTTACACAAGATGCTCTCAAAGAATTGGATGCGTGTCCCGCATTGACGTACAGAGATTGGGTATACCGAGAGACCATCAGTAGGTGAGTGCAGCGCATAATCGAGCATGAATCACACCATCCAACATGACCCAGGTGCGTCGCATGTACCGTCGAGATCGGTGCAGGCTTAGCATCAACCCATCAATGCCTTACCGTGCCATTCCTTGATGCTTCATTTCCTCTACCATCACACATGGCTCCCTGGCAGGAGGACGAGGTAAACTGGCAGGGATATACGCAGCAGAACGACAGCTGTCAAGCTCTCAACATTATTTTTTCCGGACAGAAGCCGACGTCACCCGTTAGCGAGCTGGGACTTGTTTCTCTTGTATCGATGCTTTTGTGGCGACTTTGTTCCTTCAAGTTGCTCACAAACTCACATCACCTTGACCTCTACACGGATTTCGTCGAAAAGGTCGAAAGAGCGATCCGGATTTTCGATGACATGCTTCAGGACCAGACAACGTACGATCTACCGCATCCGTTACTACTATCCACTAAGTTCCACTTGAATACGGCAGTGTACCACTTATACGGGAGCAAAATTTTGACAGAGATGAAGCGATTGCTCGAATTTCCTGCCGAAGCAAGGCTTTCTGGGAATGCTCATTCACCGAAATTACACCTTGCCCTCATTCGCGCAGCAGAGGCCCTGCAGTCGGATTGTCGACTAGGAATATCTTACCTACAGCGAATTGCACCGCATCATTATAGTCCTATATGCACAATAGCTTGTTATGAAGGGGGTATGCTGCATATCCCGTACCATTCCACCTTTCCACAATCCCAAGCATGCTACGAGGACAGCTTCATATACTATTCACACCGCTAATAACCTCGATTAGGCCTTCTCTTAACTTGGTATCTCATGATGAAACCATCACTTTCGTCGGGGCCAGAATCGACTGAGAAACTGGACCAACTGATTGAAGATTCCTTTGCCGAAGTGGAAGGACTAAGAGAGGCCAATCATAATCGACAGTCAACTTTACCCTTAGTTATCGTCGCCGATCTGCTTTCTAATCGCTCGGTCTGGCAATGTAAGTCTTCTTTTCCACGATCTATCCTTCGAATACTAATCTAATCCTAAAAGGGCCGTCCTGTATTTCTAAAAAGCTGAGGAATCTCATTTAATTTTATGCGAGATAATCTCCTAGACTAGCTATTAGATTTTACTAAATGGTTATTATATATTGCCCCAATTACTTTGGCAGAAGGAGAGCACTTTGCCCGCGGCTGACTGGCCAATCTAGCGCAGTCGCTTCGACCCGTTATATAATATTCGACCGCCCGGTCGCCGGTTCGACTCTCTAGGTGTGCTGGTGCGGGAGGGCATTCCCCCGAAGATGGATTGACCTAAGAGTTCTCGTGCAGTAGGAAGTCGGCCCGCGGCTAACAGCCGTGGGCGTTGACATGGTAAGCGGAGCCTGGCGTCAGGTAGCTCATCAGCAAGGAAGCAACGTCGGGTGACTTGACGGGGACGGGCTCGTATTGGTCATTCCGCACGTCAAGCAGGTCCGGCACCTAGGCTTGGCTGGATCCGCCATTTCTCGTTAACTGGTGCACGGTTGGAAATGAAAGAGCCCCTAAAGAGCGAGGCGGAACAGGGTCCAGATAAAGCGTGTTGTGAATCTACGCCCGCATCACAATTGTCGCCGGGAAAGCCCATGGGAACATAGGTTTTGTCTTGCCCTTTCTGACCAAGGTTTGGCGGCGTAAGATCGGGCTTCCGTTCCAACCTTATGCCGCTAGCATCGCTTGGGTAACATTCAAATATTCATGCTAGGCGCAAGCAGCACCAACGTTCTATACAGGGTCTCTAGGGCTTCGGCAACAGAATTCAGAATGAAGTGAAACACACTCTGGCGGTGCAGCATCGAAGAAAGTGCAAGCCGAGCGAAGCGCTGCAAACGAAGCAGCGTTGTTTTCTAATATAAACGGCAGAGAATCAGTGTCGGGCGTTCTATCATAAACTCACCATCTATCACTGTTAAAAAAGAAGTAAGATAATAAGAGCGATCGCGTATAAACAGTAGTAAGTGATAATATAGTATTCATAGAGCGAGAAGACTAAGAACATAGGACTAAAGAGCCTCTTGTAGGAACGGGAGTTCTCTAGTTGGTATTGAAAAATGCTTGTAGGCCTGCAAGTAAGTATTAATTAGTTATGTACTGCCAAACTCTCTAAAATAGAATAGGAACGCTCTATTCTTTCCTAACCGTTGCTCGCGACCGTACTCTAGGCATAGCTGTATTTGGCCCGTCTTCAGTCGCATTCGGCAGCGTTCCCGACGATCCTACAATTAGGACATGGAGTCCTAGAATAGATCATCGGGTTGTTACAACTTGCGGCAACAACCATTGTAGGTCCGTCCATGAAGCATGTGATCTTCCCCCCTTTAACGCCCTGGGCTTCACCCTGACATAGACTTTCGATGGAAATAGTCGAAGCGGTAGCAAAAGTAAGAAAAGGGAGTATGGTTGCGAGCGAGAGAAAGCGCATTGTGAAACTTGTGACGGAAGCTAAAATTCTATTAGAATATCCATGGATGGATTTGGGGGAAAATACACGTAAGTCTCACCTCCAGAGATAAGGTCTTCTATACCGAGGAGTAATAAGCCACGGGTAGGATATGGTATATCTATATATTTATATAAGTATATCATATACGATCTGCGATAATCTTAGAATACGAAGTCACTTCCCATGTTTCCAAATATTAGACCTATCGGCTTATTTGTGGCTACTAAGCCGCCGCCCAGAATTGCGCTAGTAGTTGATTTAATAAGACTTTTATAAACTATTAACTTTATTTCACGATTCGAGTCAGAAGGTGATTCTAAAAAGATAAGGTTGGCCAGAAAAGGGCCGAGCAGCGTTTACTGCCTTTAGGCCTCCCTGGGAGGATATGGAACTTGTTTAAGCGCTCGTAAGAGCTCATCGAAAATCGCTGCTCCTTAGCTGCTGAAGACAGCTTCTCCCAAAGTGGCGACAAGCGTACCATATAACTACTATTCTGCTCGACTGTCGCGGCTACGGGCGCTCCTCTGCGCGCGGCGGCGTTCGCGGGTGCGCGCTCGAGTAAGTACGGCCGCCAGAAGGCCCCGTAGATTGGGCCCGGACCGACTGGCCCTTACACGAGCGAAAGCGTGCTGAGAAGCCGAGAGCAGGGTCACTGGGAGATGGGGTGGCCTACAAGCACAGCCTCCTTGCGTCACATTACTCGTTGGCGGTAGGCGAAACAGTAATATAGAAGGTAACCCGATATTCTCGAAGCCACAGCAAGTCTTCCATCCGAAGGACAGTTCTTCTACGTCGTCTTCCCGCCATTCAGACCCTCCAGCGGACGACCGAGCAGATCGTGCTGTATCAATTTTCCTCGTAGGCTCTTGTCAACCAGCCGCAAGTCGAGCAAGTGCCTGGACCGAAATCATAGGTATGGGCTCAGCCATTCAACCAACCGGGGGATTAGCATGTCGCTAGTTGCATTTTCTGTTGTAGCGGGTAAGTTGACCGGGCTTAATTCCAAGGCAACGCCCTTGCTGAAAGGCTGTAAGACTTTCTATGGCATACATCTAGTATGAGACTTTCTGGGTATAGCATGCGTTTCGCATGCGTATAGGATTGTATGAGTGCTTCCTCTAGCACTGTTTCCGCCTGATTTGATAGAGTAGATAGGTACGATGCCGCTACTGCCAGAGAAGGGTATATAAGGAACCCCCCTTACCCATCCTCTCTAGCGGCATGCCGACTTGTATATATTGAAGCCACTCAACCTTTCAAAACCTTTCCTACTATGTCAAGACTGGTGCATTGAGCATCCTGGCGACGCTCCAGCATGGTAAAAATCTGCGTCTGTTCAGCCTGGGCGGCTTTGAGAATCTGCTTGGTCGGCCCGAGAAGTGTCGTGCGCGGTCAAATCTCCACGGAAACACCCGGAGGGCTGCCACGTAATAGAAGGTCAAGGACGCCTTGGGCATAGTCTGACGGAATAGCTGGTGCTGCTTGCCCAGTAAGACGGTATGAACTTAGAACCGATTATCTGGCGACCATGCACGGTTGAGTAGATTTCGACCTGGTGCTTTTCCTTCGGCTTCAGTTCCGTGTCCTCGGGGTTCTCGTTCTGCCCCTGCACGTGCTTCCGTGAAAGCAGCCTCGTCATTTGCCCACAGTGGGGAAGGAGAGGCGGGTTTGCACCAGCGTCGTCTTCACTGGGTATCACGGCAGGCTTGCTTGTAGGCGCGTATTCCGACATGCAGTGGGCCTTAATGCCGCCGAAGGCGAAGTTGTGACTTGCTGCATATCGCTTTCTCTGCGGCCATGGAAGCGATTGCACCAGGAACTCCATGTTGTGGCTACACTGCGGCGCCTTTTCGTTCTCCTGCTCGAATCCAATAGTTGGCGGTACAGTAGCTTTATCCAACACCATGGCTATTTCTAGGATCGAAGGTATGACATTGGCGGCCAGATATGCACGTGATCGCTCCACCCTCTACTAAGCTTTCCCAGTTTTCTCTCTTCCTATTCTTCCTTACTCCACTGTGGAGGCGGTGCCGTAATACCTAAGATAAATTTGTTGACAATATAATAGACACTGCAAAACTACTCCCCCAAAAAACCTATAGATCTGGCGATGTCCAAAAATCAACTCGTCTTTTCACTGACGACTTCTTTATTCCTCTCCACGGCACCGTCCAATCCTTGCTTTGTCTGGTGCTCGCGGTCGAGACTGGTCTTCTTCACGAAGAAGCTGGCCAGAGTGGCGACGCCGCTCAGGGCACAGAAAACAGCCCAGACGATCTTCAGAGAGTCGGCGTAGGCCTGGATGAGATCGGCCTTTGCCTGGTCGTCTGGCATCTGCCTCAGCGCAGCAACGATGCTGGACGCATCGCGCGAGTACTCGGCGGCTCTGTCGGCAAGCGAGGTCTGGAGAAGGTTCTCCCTCATCCGGTTTTGGAAGATGCTGCCGGACATGGCGACGCCGAGGCACTGGCCCAGACAGCGAGCGAAGATGAACAGGCTGATGGCGAAGGACATGGCTTCGTCGGACGGCGTGGCGGCCTGGTTGATGATTGCGAGGGAGGTGTAGAGCAGGCCGAGGCCGATTCCCATGGTGAAGGTCATGAAAAACCACTGCGCGACCGAGGTAGACACGTCGAGGAGTACCATGACACCGAGCCCAATGGTGGCCGCGATCCAACCGAGCCAGGTAACGACACGGAAGTCGCCGGTTTTGGAAATGATGATGCCGGCGACGATTGACATGGGCGCGACGGTAAAGGTGGCCGGGAAGAGGGCGACACCAGACAGGATAGGGTTGTAATTCCGAACGGCCTCAAAGTAGAGTGGGAGGAAGTAGAGTGCTCCGTACACGATTGCGGCGTTGATGATGGCAGCGAATAGCGAGAAGGCCATGTTGTAGTCGCGGAGCAGGCTCAGCTGTATAATGGGCTCGGTAGGGTATCTTTCGTACAGGCAGAAGCCTAGGATAGCCGCCACGCCCAGAATCAGAGGGAACAGTGTTCGCCACGAGTCCCATGCGTATTGAACGCCTCCCCAGGTGATGGGCATAAGAAAGCAGGTGGTTGCACCAACAAAGAATGCGCTGCCAAACCAGTCAACTCTCCGGAGCTTTTCGACAACGGAGCCAGGCGTCCGGTTCAGTCGGAGGAAGATAGGCACCATGACCAGAGAGATTGCAGCAAAGGGAATGTTGATCCAGAACAGCCATCGCTACACAACAATAACAAAAAAAAAAAAAGAAGATCAGCGACGGAGCTCTCGATCAGACAGAGGGGATTCAGTCCTACCCAGGAGGCCTTATAAGCAAGAGCACCACCGATGACAGGGCCGGACACGCTGCCAAGGGCCCAGATGCCGCCAATAATGCCGAAGTAGGCACCTCTCTGGCGCATGGGCACGAGATCGGTGATGACGATGTCGTTGAGCAGAATGATGCCACCGCCGCCGACGCCTTGCAGAGTCCTGCCGACCAGCATTTCGGTGTAGCCGTGGGAAACGCTTGAAATGATGATGCCGACGAGGAAGAAGAGAATGCAGCCCAAGAGGGTATCTCTGCGGCCGAAGATCTCTGACAGCGCACCGATAGGCAGTTGGAAGACAGAGGAGCTAAGCAGAAAGCTGGTGCCGGTCCAGAAGGCCTCGATGGCAGAGCCATTGAGGCGTTCGGCCATGATCTAGGCCGGTTCAGTAATGCCACGGCGAGCCGGACGGATGGAGGTGAACTCACGGGCAAGGCGACTGACACCGAAGTGCCGTCCAGTGACACCATCATTGCCAAGACGGCGATGGGGGCCAAAGCGAGCCAGAAGCGCAAGCCCGGCTTGAATTCGTGCTCGCCTTCGGCGGCATGTTGCTCTGGCAGAGCGACATCTTGAGCGGTAGGCCTGTTGGACTCGGACTCGGACTCTGGCCCCATTTTTGAGTGCGTCGAGGGCATGGCGAGTGCGCAGGCGACGTTGGCAGATGGTGGTAAATACAGCGAGAGAGACAGGGCAGTCCCGGCGCAACCATTCGCCCGTCGGCTCAACTTGACAAGCAGTATACGACCCGAGCCGTCGCACTGGGACGGCGGCTGCTACGTGACGCTCAAAAGGATCTGAATGCCGGTCTGGCCCCTGGCAAGGATTCCAGCTCGCCCTCGCTTCACTCGGCCGGCGCAGGATGCACGCCGCATCGCGCCCAACACCTGCCATCCCGTTCTGCAGGATCGTGGCGTGCGGGACAGGGCCGCTCTCACGCCAGCAAGCCCTCTCGCTGAGCGGCTACCGGCCGGGAGCGAGCTGTCTGGACCCAAGGCCACCGGCATAATACTCTGCTACCATCAGGCGCATCTCGCTCACCAGCACCACCATTTCCTCTTCTCTCACCGGGCCAATACCACCACTGAGCACCCGCCCGCCATGTCTTCACGAATCCACGCAGGCCCGCGCATCGCCATCATCGGCGCCGGCCCGGCAGGCTGCACGCTGGCGCGCCTCCTCCTCACCGAGACCAGCCTGGGGCCCGAGAACATCGCCATCTTCGAGCGAGAGCCAATGCTGGACGCACGCGACCAGGGCGGCACGCTCGACCTGCACGAGCAGACGGGGCAGGCGGCGCTGCGGCGGTGCGGGCTGCACGACAAGTTCGCGGCGT